>CAUYPK010065223.1:0-59296 GCA_963574355.1 Loris lydekkerianus
TCCCGAGCAGCTGGGACTACAGGCGCCCGCCACAACACCTGGCTATTTTTTGGGGTGCAGTTCGGCCGGGGCTGGGTTTGAACCTGCCACCCTCGTTATATGGGGCCGGCACCCTACTCACTGAGCCACAGGCACCACCCATCCCTTTTTTTGTGACAGAGTCTCACTCTGTTACACTGGGTAGAGTGCTCTGGTGTCATAGCTCACAGCAACCTCAAATTCCTGGGCTTAAGTGATCCTCTTGCCTTGGCCTCCTGAGTTGCTGGGACTACAGGCAACCACCACCACCACACCTGGCTAGTTTTTCTATTTTTAGTCCCACCTCAGCCTCTCAGAGTACCTAGGATTACAGGTGTGAGCCACTGCACCCAGCCTCTTTAAAGCCCTTTTTTCGCATTATCTCGTTTGTTTCTTCTTTTTTTTTTAAATTTTTTTGCAGTTTTTGGTGGGGGCTGGGTTTGAACCCACCACCTCCAGCATATGGGGACCGTGTCCTCCTAACTCCTTTGAGCCACAGGCACCGCCCATCTCGTTTGTTTCTAACAGCACATCTGTGAGTTAGATGGTATTAACTACATTTTAAAATGAGACTGAGGCTAGAGAGGTTAAGGAACTTTTCCCTGGATTCCACAGTTTGTGACTGGGGAAGTGCAGGGTTCTGATTCAGGTCTGCCTATGCTATATTGAGCACCTGCGTTCCATTTCTTAGTTCACTATTTGTGCTCTAGGGGGGTAGGCAACTTAAAATTGTACAGTCCCAATCATTTCATATGTAAAAATTGATATAGTAATATTTGATAAGTGGTTATAATCTAAAAGAGCATTTTGAGTCTCATGTTTGTGAGGCAGGTTTTATTACTATTTTATGTTTATGATTGAGGAAGCTGAGGTTCAGAGGATTTGAAATATGCTAAGGGTCGTGCAACTGCTTAGTGGGTGTCACTAGGATATAATAAACCCACGTTTCCAGATTCCAAAGTGTTTCCTCTCAGTTTAAAAACCCAAACTGCATACTTAACATCTTACTGCCCCTTCTTTATATATAAAAGTTCCATTTTATTATTATTGTTGTTGTTGTTATTATTGAGATAGAGTCTCACTCGGTCACCCATGGGTAGAGTGCCATGGTGTCATAGCTCACAGCAACCTCAAACTCTTGGACTCAAGTGATCCTCTTGTCTCAGCCTCCCGAGTAGCTGGGACTACAGGCGCCCACCACAATGCCCGGCCAGTGAAAGTTCCATTTTCAAAACTTAAAGCATCATTTTATCTCTGAGAGGATCAAAATGGAGGTTAAGCAAAAGAATACTGGTTTTTCTGTATAAGATCCTTCAATTTACTGATACTTGACTTTGTTGAACCCCTGGTCAGGGCAAATGATTAGCCCATTGGTAGTTAGGGAGATTAGAGATGGGTCTAGGCAGCTCAGCTCAGGTATTAAACAGGCTGTGATGACTGGCTAAGCTCAGTTCTGCCTCTCATCATGCCATAGTAGTGTCCCTATGGCTGTTAGTAGGATAAGGTGGGTACCAGCTAGGAGGCCCAGAATCTGATCTGCTCCTCAGAGGAGTATCTCACCAACCTCTTAGAGGACTTAGAGGCATCCTTTTGGCACTGGAGAGAGCTTGCTTGGGAACTAAGGTAGAAAAGCATATTAATACCCCATTAGGACCAGCCAGCCTGCCTGGCTAGTGGCTGTGAATTTTGGATGTGTCCATTTCCAATGCCTGTTCATCCACCAAAATAATGTGATACCATGTAGATCAATGAGTAGTTGTAAACCTGAGTTCAAAGTAGGTATTTTAGCCTGCAGCTAACTTGAAGTTATTACTGCCTCAAGTGAAAAATTTACCTTTCCTTAGAAGAGAAGATTAGATTAGATTGGTGGTTTTTAAGCCTTTATTTAGTCATGAAATCCTATGTTCTAACAAAATCTCACTCTGAAGTCTTGTGGTGTTTAAAGGGACTCAGCAGAATCCCTAGGGTATTTGAAGCTGCACTTTGACACTTTCAAAATTAAGGGAGCTTTTTCTTACAGCCCACTGATTGGGTGACCCTGCTTTATGTTCCTTCAGCCCACCTGTACGTTCCCTAGCCCAGCCCTACCAGGGATTATTATTATATAATTGTCTGTCTGTCTTCTCCACTAAACTGTAAGTTTCATGAGAGAGCAGAGTCCAGGTCTATCTTGCTTGACATTGTATTTCCTTTACTTAGCATGGTTCCTGGCATTCAGTAGGCACCCAATAAGTATTTGATAATTATTATTATATTATTATTATTTTTTTTTTTTGACAGAGTCTCACTTTGTCACCCAGCCTAGAGAGCTGTGGTGTCAGCCTACCTCACAGCAGCCTCAAAATCCTGGGTTAAAGCAATCCTCCTACCTTAGTCTCTGAAGTAATTGGGACTACAAGCACAGGCTACCATGCCTGGCTAATTTTTCTATTTTTTTTTTTTTTTAATAGAGACAGGGTCTCACACTTGCTCAGGCTGGTCTTGAGCTCCTGACCTCAAGCAGTCCTCTGCCTTGGCCTCCTAGAGTGCTAGGGTTACAGGCATGAGCCACCATGACCAGCCCATAATTATTATTTTTGAGTAGAGAGGTAATAATAGCTACCATGTAGTGAAAGTGATGTGCCAGCTCCTGTGCTTAGTAGAGTATGCTTTTCATTAAATGTTTATAACATCCCTATGAGAATTGAATTATTGGGCTAAATCATGTCTCGAGCTATTTCTGGCTCTAACATACTGTGTACTGTTTCTGATTACTGCCCGGCTTTGTTGGTGCTGCCTTGTCTGCCTAAAATACCTTTCTTTTCCCTCTGTGCCTTTCCAAATGTTACCTGTCATTTCAGGTTCTAGCCTAAGGCTTGCTTACTTCTTTTGATCTAACTGGTATCTTTTTTCACTGCCTTTTATGTTTTTTTTCTGTGTAGTTTTGATCCTTTATTTAACACTTACTAATCAAACTTCTGAAGCACCTCTGTATGCCAGACAATGTGCTATGGGTGTTAATACCAAGACAGGCAAAGAGTGATAATTGCCCTCAAGGAGTTCACAGACTAGTATGAGTAAAGACTGATAAATGAGGGCAAAAACATGTCAGAGGCACTGTGATAGTGGAGTAGGTGCAGTGGGTACATCAAGGAGGAGGAGGCAATCAGTCTTCATCTTTTCCCAGCTAGGTTGGTAAATCCCTACCAGGCAGGCTGTGGAAGTTACCATCCTTTGCTTTTTCAAAGCAGTAATCACTGTTCTGTTTTTGTTTGTTTGCTTTTCCTCCTGTGGGTCTCTCCCTATAGACAGGTGGTACGTCTTCTAGGGATTTTTTTTCTCTAGGGATTCTTGGTCTAAAGCAAGATTTTTTGAGGGATTGAGGCATGTGTGACTGAAGTTTATTTAATCTTAGCCGTCTGGCTATCTTTGGATTCTTTTATGCATGTTAAGAGTGGTAGCATAATGTAGGGGAGGGGGAGAACCCATTAGAGTAAAAAACAGTAGATCCAGATTCTAGGCTGTGGATTTCAGCAAATTTTATCTCAGAGACAGACAACTAATAATAGGTGCTCAGAAGGCTGTGTTAAGGACTCTGAAGCAGGCCTCACTAGAAAAGAGTACTGTGGAAGAGTGCTGTGCCAGGTCCTATACCAATTGTTTTAGATGTATTGTCTAATTTAATACCACAACCTTACAAGATAGGTACCATTACTGAGGCATAGAGAATTTAAGTAACTTGCCCAACATTTTACAGGAAGTGAGGGATAATACTGGGGTTCAAATCCAAGATTATTCCAGTGCCTGTGCTCTTAACCATTCTGGGCAATATGAATGCTATATATTTTCCATCCTATTCTACACTAGACATTTCTACTTTGTAAAGGTGGGACTTCATGTTCACAGCTAATTTGGCTGGGGTCATGGCATTTGTCTGTCTTTCCAACAGACTGTGTTCTCCTTGAAAGCACTATTCATTCTTATATCCTGGTTCCTGGTGTAGAATATGAGTCAATAAATGTATGAATATATGAATTCAGGAGAGATTCTAATCACCTCATTTTTTTTTTTTTTTTTTTTTAGAGACAGCGTTTTACTTTGTCGCCCTCGGTAGAGTTCAGTGGTGTCACAGCTCACAGCAACCTCCAGCTTTTGGGCTTAGGTGATTCTTTTGCCTCAGCTTCCCGAGTAGCTGGGACTATAGGCGTCTACCACAATGCCCGGCTATTTTTTTGTTGCAATTTGGCCGGGGCTGGGTTTGAACCCACCACCCTTGGTATATGGGGCCGGCGCCCTACTCACTGAGCCACAGGTGCCACCCCAATCACCTCAATTTTTATCTGAGAAATGATAGCTTTGGATTTGATGACCTTTGAAATCTCTTGCAGCTTCGAAAGTCCTGGATCCTAGTGTTTTATTTGCCTTGTGTAACTCCTATGAGGTATTCAGTAAGTACTAGTGAATAACTGAATGAATGAGGGTTATTATTCATTAAGAATTATTATTCTTAATAATCTTTGCTAATAATATTGGGATAACAGAAGAAAAACTGGTGATGGGCATGGAATAGACAGGCTTACACATAACCTCCAATTCTATCACCTTTGCCTTGGGAATGCAGTCAGGATACCCTTGCAGATTCCCACTTGGTTTCTGGTTACAGTAATCACTGTTAATGGAGACATCCCTAGCTCACCCTTGCTTTTTGCAAGTTACTTTTTTGACTAAGTTTATGGCTTAATAACTAATTTATTTCCAGAAGGAATTTAAGATGTCATCTGGTCAGTAAAGCAGGGTAGGAGAGAGAAGGCAAGGAAAGATGAAGAGGAATATTTTAACACATTGAGTGTAGGGACTATCTTTCTCATCTTTGTACATTCCATAGTGCTTGACAAATAGCAGATAGTATGAGTATTGAATAAATGAGAATGCTTATAGGTGTGGATTTTGCTCAGGATAAAGGAAATGTTGAATAAATTACAAAGGTTGACTGACATGCTTACTGTCTGTTCTGGAAATAACTCCTGCTAATATTTGCTTATAAACTGTCTAAGAAACATTTTCATTTTTAATTAATACCATATCACTTCTTACCAATGATTCATAAACGTAGACTCTGAGGACTGCTTTCTGTTCTCATAGCACCTTGTACAGATTTCCATCAGCGCTTACACGTTGTATTGTTTTTTCCCTCATTAGGCAGTGAACTCTTGGAGGAGAAAGAACCGTATCATTTTCATCTCTTGTGTACTCAGCAGTTAATCTTGCATAGTGTTTAGCATAGGGTATTTATTTATTTACTTATTTATTATTTTTTGATACAGTCTCAAGCTGTTGCCCTGGATAGAGTGCTGTAGCTTCATAGCTCACAGCAACTTCAAACTCCTGGGCTTAAATGATTCTCTTGCCTCAGCCTTCCAAGTAGCTGGGACTGCAGGCACCCACCACAAGGCCCAGCTATTTTTTGGTTGTAGTTATCATTGTTGTTTAGTAGGTCCGGGTTGGGTTCTAATCTACCAGCTCTGGTGTATGTGGCTGGCGCCCTAACCACTGAGCTACAGGCACCGAGTCTAGGGTAGGTATTTAAATGTTTATTGAACTTTAATGTTAGTCCACCCACCCATGTTGAGCATCCCCAGAAAGTGGTAACCCAGTCTGTATTTAACCCTCTCCAATTGTGGGCAGCTTATTATTCTACAGCTAGCCTATTCCCTCTTTGACTACGTTTGTCACAATATTCTTCAGATTGAGCTAGGATTCTTATTTCTGTATTACTTTTGTAGTCTTCAGCGTACCTTTTCTCAAATTTTGCTTCTTTGCATATCTGACAAGCACTGCTGAGAATGCCTCTGGGGAATGTGGGCCTCATGCACCTGGGGCTATTTGGCTTAAAAGCTTACTCCTTGAAAGCCAGCCCAAGGTAATCCATTTAGTGTTATTTCTCAGTCTACTTTATTTTTTGGTGTTTTTCCTCCTTGAAGTCATTTATTACCTCTTTATTCAGCAGAGAAAAATTTGTAGGTAAACATAAACTCATTAGTTCTCTCTGAAGTGCACTTTTCCCAAGAGGATGCTGGGTCATGGCCATGGGGCTTTTGGCCTTGTGAGTAGCGGGAACTATAAGTGATGGCCATGACACCTGGATAATTTTTTTCTATTTTTGGTGGATTTGGAGTTTCATTCTTGCTCAGGCTGGTCTTGAACTTCTGACCTCAAGCAATCCGTCACCTTGGTGTCCCAGAGGGCTAGGATTATAGGTGTGAGCCATTAGGCCCAGCCTTAGATTCACTGTTTTCAAAACTTACTATATATTTATTGAGCATTGAATTATGCCAGGTGCTTTATTTGGTTTGTGAAATTCTTCTTATTATTATTTTTTTTGCAGTTTTTGGCTGGGCTGGGTTTGAACCCACCACCTCCGGCATATGGGGCTGGCTCCCTACTCCTTTGAGCCACAGGTGCCGCCCTGGTCTGTGAAATTCTTAACCTGATAAAGAGACTATCTCTGCTCCAAAAGAGTTTATGGTCAAGTGAGGAGAAAAACCCATCAAGTGATAATGATAATATAGTGTGATGCACGGAGTTATAAGTTATATACAGGATACCACAAGTATACAGAAGGAGTACTTAAGCATATTTGGGAGCATTAGGGAAGACTTCGGAGAATATGTGACATTTAGGCTGATTTTTTTTTTTTTTTGAGTCATACTCTGTAGCCCCAGTCTAGAGTGCTGTGGCATCAGCCTAGCTCACAGCAACCTCAAATTCCTGGGCTCAAGTGATTCTCCTGCCTCAGCCTCCCAAGTACCTGGGACTACAGGCACTTTGCCACCATGACCAGCTTAATTTTTTTCTATTTTTGTAGAGATGGGGTCTTGCTCTTGTTCAGGCTGGTCTCAAACTCCTGAGCTCAAGGAATCCTCTTGGCTCACCTCCCAGCATGCTAGGATTACAGACATAAGTCACCATGCCTGCCCTCAGGCTGATTCTTAAAAATTTATCATATGAGACCAGGCGTGTTGTCTCATGCTTGTTATCCCAACACTCTGGGAGGCCAATGTGGGTGGATTGCTTAAGGTCAAGAGTTCAAGACCAGCCTGAGCAGGAGCAAGACCCCATCTCTGAAAATTGCCGGGTGTTGTGGCAGGCACCTGCAGTCCCAGCTTCTTGGGAGGCTGAGGCAAGAAAATCGCTTCAGCCCAAGAATTTGAGGTTGGTGTGAGCTCTGACGCCATGGTATTCTACCAAGGGCAACAAAGTGAGACTGTGTCTCAAAAAAAAAAAATTAAAAGTTTATGGATAGAAGGCCAGTTTAGGCCAAGGTAAAGGCACATATATGAAGGAATTAAGGCATAACATCTTTAATCCCTAAGCATAGTATTCTCCACTAATAAAACATTTATGGATAACTTCTTGCTTTGTGCAAGTCACTGTGTCAGTGATCTGGATTGAGAGATAACTCAAACTTAATCCTCAAGGGAATAAGTCATTAAAATCATGTTTTTTACCTTCAAGGAACTTAAAGTCCAGTTAGAAAAATAAGATATGTAGGCTTGGTGCCTGTAGCACAGTGGTTATGGTGCCAACCACATACACCAAAGTTGATGTGTTCAAACCCAGCCCCGGGCCAGCTAAAACAATAACTGCAAAAAAAAAAAAAACAAAAAAAAACAGCTGGGCGTTGTGGCAGGCACCTGTAGTCCCAACTACTTGGGAGGCTGAGGCAAGAGAATCTCTTAAGGTCAAGAGTTTGAGGTTGCTGTGAGCTGTGACACTACGGCACTCTACCGAGAGCAACTACTGAGGGCAACATAGTGGACTCTGTCTCAAAAAATAAAAATAAAATAAAATAAAATAGAAAAATAGGACATGTCCAGTTGGAATGTTAGTGGCCATAATTGTAATACAAGAAGTACTATGTATTTTTTTCAGTAGAAAAAATTGTGCAATAGAGGAAGTAATCCTTTCTCAGTGGTATGGTCAGAGAAGACTTTAGGGAGAGAGAGCCATTTGAGCTGGGCCTTCATAGGTGATTTTGATTTCGTTGGAGAGGGAACATCAGGGATGAAATCTCTAAGTAAATGTTGAGAAAGAGGATGTGTTTGGGAAGTAGTTTAAGGATTACCAAGAAAAGAGTAAGAGCTATAACTAAAGAGGTAGGTTGAGGCCAACATGAGGTTGACTTTGAATGTCAGTCTGAAGAGTTTAGTTATGTTTATTCATTCCTTCAATCATCAATTATTGAGTGCCAGATACTGCTGGAGGCACAAAGATAAAGACATGGTTCCAGCTGTCAGGGGGCTAATAAGTCTTGTGAGATAAAACAGACTATGAACAGATAGTTGTTGTATAGTGTAAAAGTGTGGGTTAAGTACTGGGTGATACAAAACAGGGAGTCATTAACTGAGGAACCCTTAAAGACAACTGTGAAGATTGTCAGAGTCTGTGAGGTAGGGAAGAGTGGTCCAGCAAAATGAAAAGATATGCAAAGGTTTGGAGACATTAAACAGCATGGTATATTCTGGGAACTGGAAGAAGTTCTATACGACTGGGGTTTAGGTTAAATGTAAAGGGTTAGCAGTGATTGATGAGTCTGGAGAGGCCTCTGTAACAAACACGATAACTCCAGATGGTGATAAGTGTTTTGAGAAAAGTAGAACACCGTGATAGAGATAGTTAGAGAAGGGCTACTTAGATAGGATGATCATGGAAAAACTCTGAAGAATTGATGTTTGAATTAAGATGAGTGATTAAGAACTAGCAATTATAAGATTTGGAAACAAATGTGTTTCCAATGGAGGAAGAAGCAAGCAAAAATTAGTAGGAATGGGCCAGGCATATCCTGGGAACAAAAAGAAGGTCAGTGTGACTGGATCATAGTTATCAAAAGGAAAATAGTGCTATATGAGGTCAGTGAATCTGGCAGGGTCAGATCAGTAGATGCTATATGTGTTGAATTTTATTGAGAACAATGAGAAGGTTTTGATTGATTTTAAAAATGGGAGTGGGGTGAGCTGATTAACATTTTCAAAAGATCTTTCTAGCTGCTTTGAGGAGAATGGATTCTAGGGGTTCACTCAAGGAAAGGGTGAAGAGACTATTGTAGTCCAGATGAAAGGTCTTAGTGTTGTGGAGTTGGGGATGTCTTAGTCCTAGGCTGCTATAATAACATTACTTAGACTGCCCAATTTATGGACAGTGGAAGTTTCTCACAGTTCTGGAGGCTGGAAAGTCTATGATCTAGGTGTCAGCAGATTTTGGTATATAGTGAGGACTCTTCAAAGAGGGTGCCTTGTTGTGTCCTCACATAGTGGAAGGGACATTCAGGCTCTCTCTAGCCTATTTGTTCCTATTCATGAGGGCTCTGCCTTCATGATCTAATCACTTCCTAAAGGTTCTACCTCTTTTATTGTTGTATTAGAGATTAGGCTTCAACATATGAATTTGGGGGTGGGGGGACACAAACATTCAGACCACAGCAGAGAGTACCAGAGAGAATGGAGAATGGAGAAAAGAGGATGAATTTAGAATATGTTCAACCCTGTGAGAGCCACAGGGTATGACGACTCCGAAGGGGTCCTGGTCTGCTCACAGCCTCCACTTCAGGCTTAGCCAAGTGGCTGCTTCACCCTCTCTCTCCTTCCCTCCCTGACCCATGTCCAGGCCCATCAGTTCTTCAAAATGCTTATCTTGATCTTTATAGTACTACTCATATTATTACTGTCTGGGTAGTTTATTTAGTTAGGTCTGGATGACTAGGCTGATAGTTCTGTCCTTACCACTTACTAGCAGTGTAAACTTCCATGAGCCTCTCTTCCTCTCTAAGGCAACATTTCTGGACTCTATAAAATAAGAAAGTCAGACCAGATACAAGCCTATATTCTCCACATAAATTTTAAATATAATGTGGATAAGTTTGAAGACCCTTTGGACTTGTTGCACCATTTTCTCAATCCCAGCCCCTTTCCGTCTCATGGTTATCAATTGGGTATGTATTCTTCCAGAATACTTTCCTTATGCTTACATAAGCTCCCTACCAGATTTAATATTTTACATATAAAAAACTAAGCAGCCTTTGTACAAAGAAATGAGTTTATTTTGTGTTCAAATGTATGATTTTCCAGATGGGAACATTTCATTTTTTACCCTAATGCATGTTTTAAAAGCAATGTTAAGTCTAAAATCAAAATACTTTTTTAAAATGCAAAACTCACAATATCTGCTACAAAGAATTCACAAAATGTAAATATTAATAAAAATGAGAAATGTACAAAAAAATATATAGGATGTGCTTGAGGACTTCCCAGTGGATTGAATGTGTAATATAGGGGAAAGAAAATAATCAAGCTTCGCACTTCACTTTCATATTTTTTTGCTTTGAGTTGAGTAAATGGCATCTCCAGACACCATGTTAATTAGGCAGTTGAAAATATAAGCTTATGATGGCTCACACCTGTAATCGTTGCATTCTAAAAGAGGCCAAGGCAGGAAGATAGCTTGGGGACAGGAATTTGAGACTAGCCTGAGCAAAAGTGAGACGCCATCTCTACCAAGGTTAGAAAAATCAGCTGGGTATGGTGGCACTTGCCTATAGTCTCAGCTACTCAAGAGGCTGAGGCGAGAAGAATTTGAGGTTGCTGTAAACTAGGCTGAGGCCATGGCACTCTAGCCCATCCAACAGAGTGAGACTCTGCCTCAGAACAAAACAAAAAAAAGGAAAAGGAAAATAGGAGCTTAGATCTCAGGGGAGAGGTCTTGGCATTGAGCTGATATTTGAAATATCTGGCTTTTTATCCTACCTCTACCATACAGCTATTCTCTGTGACAATCAGTAAGGCAATGCTGTCAACTTTCAAATAATAACAAAGTTATCTGTTTATTAAACAAATACTGCATGTTTACCAAAGTACTGTATTAAATGTGATAGATAATAAAGACATAGGCTCTGCCCTTTGGCTGCTCATAGTATTATGAAGAAGTCAGGAAAGTTTTAAAGATGTGATAACTGCTTTAATATGAAGACATACAGAGATTTCTGAGAGCACAGAAAATGGCAGGGAAGGAATCAGGAGAGGCTCCTTAGAAGAAGTAACGCCTAAGCTGAATATGAAAGATGACTAGAAATCAACCAGCTAAAGAAAGAAGGGAAGGGCCCTTTTGACAGGAGGAGCAGCATGTGCAAGGTGGGAGGTGAGAGAAAGAATGGCATTTTCAGGGAAATACATGCAATATTACTGGAGCATTGGAGTAGAAGGTGGGGAGTGAAGAGAAGCTGATAGGATGTCATATAAGGCCTTATATGCTGTGCTAAGGAGTTTGGATTTTTATCTGTAGTTGATGATTAACTATGGAGGTGAATGGCATGGATCAGATTTGCTTTTTAGAAAAATCACTCTGAGAGCAGAAATGGGGAATAGATTAAAGAGACAGAGAAAAATTGCCTTAATCCAGGCAAGTAGGGCTTCTAGATTTATTTAATTATAAAGTACATGTATTATATATGTGTATATTATGGTTATTATATATGCTGCAAGTAAGCGTATGTTAAGTTCCAAAGGAGTGAGGAGCAGAGGAAGGTAAAACTGGAAAGGCAGACTAGGATTGATCGTGGGTTTTTGTGTCTCAAGAGCTCATTCCTAAAGCATTAATGGAGGGCATTGTGAGGCCTACTGAGGAGTTCTTCCTTTCTCTTATAGGCAGCATTGGGACACCAAAAGATTTTGAACTTAGGTGACACAGTGACTTGGGAATGACTTGAAGTTGAAGGGCTTGGATTAAATTTGTGGCTTGAGTAATTAGAAAGAAAATAAAGGACGGTAGAGATTTTTTTCTGCACTATTGACCTAGGCTAGGCCTTCTGATACTACCAGCCATGAACTTCAGTTTTTCCTTCTCCCCAAAGCTTCTTTTATTTCTAGTTATATGCTGTGTTCAATTTGGAAATTACTTACTGTTGGCTACTAAAATGATCAAGTGGGGTTTCATGTTAGTATTTCTCTTACAAGGAAGAGTCGCTTTTAACTTAGCAGCCATTAGGATGGAAAACCATTGTCAGCACCACAACTCTGATGTGGTCCAGATGCCAACCTGTCTTCTCTTTCCCGGATCAAGTCTGAACTTTTTAAGGAATAGAAAGAGCATTTGCAGCAGAACCAAAGTTTTTTTGTTTTTTTTTTAGACAGTTTCACTATGTTGCCCTCGGTAGAATGCTGTGGCATCACAGCTCACAGCAACCTCAAACTCTTGGGCTTAAGCAATTCTCTTGCCTCAGCCTCCGAGTAGTGGGACTACAGGCGCCCACCACAATGCCCAGCTATTTTTTGGTTGCAGTTGTCATTGGTGTTTAGCAGGCCCGGACTGAGTTTGAACCCGTCACCTTCGGTGTATGTGGCTGGCGCCCTATTCGCTGAGCTATAGGCGCTGAGCCAGAACCAAAGTATTATCCACTGCTATGGTTGAACATAGCTTGTGATTCTGCCATGTGCTTGATACCTCCCACTGGCAAAAGGAATGGAAGGAGGAGGGCTGGTTTTTCTCATTTATTTTTGTATCAATAAAATGATGGAGCATTTTGATAGCTCCTCATAGTGTAGGCCACTGTAGGGATGGTTTATACAGAAGTTGCTGCTTCCCCATTGAGAGCAGTAGCTGTCTCAGTGATGAATGGTAGCAGTAATGTATAAACAGGCAAATTCTTTTGGTTTCAGACAGCTTTCCTAGTTTTGCTGGATTTTTCTGCATCATTATCCCCAGTGTGCAAGAGAGAATTACTCAGTGTCTGAGTGTTTCCCAAGCATTTGCTTTGTTCCTAATACTAGGTGTGAAGTGTGAGGGGGATGCAGAATAAATGATTATCCTTATTGTCAAAGTAGCTAATATTATTTATTATTTAACATCCATCTAACATTTATTGAACACTTAACAATGTGTCATATTATGTGCTAGTTCTCTGAAATACAAAGACAAATAAGATTCAAATGATCCTTGGACCATTTTCACCTTCTAAGATGGCTAAGTGGGAGAAAATACTTGAAATTATATATTATTAAAGAATTTGTATACAGAATATATGAAGAACTCTTAACAACTCAACAGTAAAAAGACAAATAACTTAATAAAAATTGGCAAAATATCTGAACAGACTTTTTTCCAAAAAAGATATAGATGTTTGTTTTATTATTTTTATATTTAAGTATTGAGCATATTTATATATTTAAGTATCTTTATCTGTATTATCAAAGACAGTGAGCACTTGAAAAGATGTTTAACATTGTTAGTTATAGGAGAAGTGCAAGTCAAAAACCACAATAATTGGCCAGATCTCGTGGCTCATGCCTGTGATCCTAGCGCTCTGGGAGGCCACGGCAGGTGTATTGCCTGAGTTCAGGAGTTTGAGACCAACTTGAGCAAGAGTGAGACCCCATCGCTAAAAATAGTTGGGGGTGCCTGTAGCCCTAGTTACCCCAAGAGTTTGAGGTTGGTGTGAGCTATGACGCCATGGCACTGTACACAGAGCAGCAGAGTAAATCTCTTTGTCTCAAAACAAAAACAAAAACAAAAAACCACAATAATCACTTCACCCCTACTAGGAGGCTGTACAGCAAAGACAAGAGAATAACAAGTGTTGACAAGCATCTGAAGAAATTGGACCTCTCATACACTGCTGGTGGAATTGTTGTGGAAATAGCCTGGTAGTTCCTCAAAAGGTTAAGCATAGAGTTATCATATAACCTAGCAGTTCTCCCTGAAGTATATAAGAGAAATAAAAAAGGTTAATACAAAAACTATACACAAGTGTTTATAGCAACGTTATTTATGATTGCCAAAAAGTAAAAACAACCCAAATGACCCAAATGTCCATAAACTGATGAATAGATAAATAAAACGTGTATATCCATACAATGGAATATTATTTAGTAAGAATAGGAGTGAATTACTACTATAAAATGGATGATCCTTGAAAACATTATGCTAAAGGAAAGAAGACAGTAACAGAAGATGATATATAAATTATGAAAGGTCCAGAAAAGGCAAGTCTATGGAAATGTAAAGTAGATTATTGGTTGCTAGGGTCTGAGGTTGGCAATGAGGAGTCAGCAAATGAGTATGAAAGTTTTTGTTTTTTTTTAGTGATGGGAATGATTTAAAATAAGATGGCTGCATTTTATTTTAAATACACTGACAGTTGAGCCAGACAGTGATGGTGAGGAGAGAATTATAGGGTGAGAAGACACCAGATCACCAAGGGATAAAAGAGAAAGGCAGGTTAGTTTAGATTGGTAGATGGTTCAATGTGGCTATAGTATAAGGCATTTGGTAGGGAGTGGTAAGATAAAGGAGTTGGTTAGACCAGAGTATGAAGTCCCTTGTGTCCTGCTAAGGAGTTTGAACTTTAACCCAAAGGAAATAGAAAGTCATGAAAGTTTATCAAAATAGGAGGATGATGTAGTTAGCTATATGTCTGATAAAGATAATTTTGGTTTCATATGTTATGAATATCTGCCAATGAGATGTGAGTTAGGGATATCACTTGGGAGGCCACTATGATTGTTCAAGAAATAGCAAGAGATAAGGTCTGACCTAAGGTAGTATGGCAATGAGAAATTCAAGGGAGATGTCATATATGGGTAGATAAGAATAGCATATGAACATTCCAGGCTGTAAACGCCTTAGGAGTTTGTGGAGGATAGTTCTATTCTGTAAGAATTTCTGGAGAAGATGACATCTAGTTGAGTCTTTAAGGATGGATAGGAAAGTTTAGAGTGTATGGGAAGCTGGAGTGTTCGTAGGAAAGAATGAGAGAGCTGGGACAGGTGAGGAGGAAGCCAGACTGAGAAATATTAATTTGGTGGGATAGGAATTAAACAAAGAAGCAAACTTTAGGTGCCTCCACATTTGAAAAGGTTGATTAAAAATCTTCTTAACTCAGCTGGCCTGAAGGATGTGCTTTCTGCTGTTGGTAGGAGGGATTGACAGTGAAGGGGAGGTGGCATCCATAGCAGTTGTTATAACCTGCATCTGCTTTTACTTCACTGCCTACCCAAAATGTGCTGCCCATGTGAAGCCTTAAAATTTGGCTAAGTATAGGCTCGGCGCCTATGGCTCAAATGGCTAAGGCACCAGCCACATACACCTGAGCTGGTGGGTTCGAATCCAGCCTGGGCCTGCCAAACAACAATGATGGCTGCAACCAAAATATAGCTGGTTGTTGTGGCAGACACCTGTAGTCCCAGCTACTTGGGAGGCGGAGGCAGGAGAATCGCTTGAGCTCAGAAGTTGGAGATTGCTGTGAGCTGTGATGCTACGGCACTCTACCCAGGGTGACAGCTTGAGGCTCTGTTTAAAAAAAAATTTTTTTTTTTTTTTTTGGCTTAGTATATCTAATGTCTGCATGATCCCCTTAGTGTCTGAAAGGTGAGGTGGTTCCACTTTGACTTATTAGCCTTGACTTCTTGAGAGAGCTAAGAAGTTGAGGAAGAGAATGAATGAGAGGAGAATGGGGAACTACATACGTGGGTAGCTTGTGAGCCTTTGGGTTTCACTTACTATCTGAATTACCCACCAAACCAGTTCCACCAGATAGAGGCAAACAACTTGGTTGTTGTGCTGTATTCTTTCCAGGTTCATGAGCTAGCAAATCTTTCCTTTCTCTGGGGCTTACACAGCATTTTTAAAAAATATGTCAGTGGTTATCCCCCCCCATATTATGTTTAATAGTGCATTTGCCCCTAACCTCCTGGACTCTGAATACATCAAAGGCAAAGGTTGAGCTTATTTATCTCTAATGTTTTGTGAAAGCATGAAGTCCCAAGCCACATGGTCAGTCTTTACTATGGAAGCATCAACTTAGATGTCTGAAATGCTGAATTGCTTAGCCAGAGGTAGGAGATAGGATTTCAGAACTTAGGATCCCTTTTAGTTAGCAGGTACTATGCATATGGTAGTCATTTGGTAAATTTTTATTGATTTAATTTGGTAGCATCCAGTTATATCATAGCTTACTACATTAAAAGTGTTTTACTTCTATCATAACTAAGAAAACTATTTCTTGGAAAATCAGAAAAAAAGGTGAATATAATACCAATGCAGTCATAAGATGTATTCTTTGTGTATATGAATATGTGTGTGTGTATGTGTACATGTATATGCAGAGGATGCCAGAAAATGTATATACATTTTAAGGAAAAACATGCATTAACTGTGTACACACATACATACACATATATATGTAATTTTTTATTTTTTAGTAGAAGAAGGAGTCTTCAAAGGCAAAAGTGTCTAGGGTCCATGAAAATCATAATGTGGCTCTGGCAGGACCTTCTGACAACTAGTTTAAAGCCCGGAGCCCTAATGCCGGTTTCTCTCTCTCTCTCTCTCTCTCTTTTTTTTTTTTTTATGGAGACAGAGTCTCACTGTACCACCCTGAGGTAGAGTGACATGATGTCACACGGCTCACAGCAACCTCTAACTCTTGGGCTTACGCGATTCTCATGCCTCAGCCTCCCAAGCAGCTGGGACTACAGGCGCCTGCCACAACGCCCGCTGTTTTTTTGTTGCAGTTTGGGCGGGGCTGGGTTTGAACCTGCCACCCTTGGCATATGGGGCCAGCGCCCTACTCACTGAGCCACAGGTGCTGCCCACTGGTTTCTCTCTTAAGTTCTGTGACTCTCTCCTCAGGATTCCTCCTCCAGCTCCCAGTCACCATGATCTTTGATGAGTTATTTCTGTGCTTTGTATCTCATCTGTGGCTGCTGTAAAATGGAATTGATTGTGCTTCCTGGGCTGAGTAAATTCCTGCTTTTAAATGAACTTAATTATTTTCTGTCTTCTCAAGAGCAGGGGAAAAGTCCTGTTCATCTCTATATCTCCATGTCTAACCCAAGACCTTAATGTTTAGGAGTAACTAAAATGGGAATCGAAATGTATCAAGCCTCACAGATAACTTCAGAAGTACTTGGTGTGTGTGAAGTGTTATAAAAAGTTTTCTAGATACCTTTTGGTCTCTTCTGAGAGTGTGTCAGCAAAATTTATAGAGCTAGCCGGACGCAGTGGCTCATACCTATAATCCTAGCACTCAGGGAGGCTAAGGCAGGTGGATCCCTTGAGCTCAGGAGTTCAAGAGTGAGACCCTGTCTCTACTAAAAATAGAAAAACCCTACCCAGGATGATAAAATGAGACTATCTGAAAAAAATAGAATTTATAAAGCTGTGCGTATACTTAAGAAGATGTGGAAAACAAGGGTGATTTACTGTGTTGGATGATGAAGTGCCAATGTGAAGAATTAGGTGCAGATGGTTAAAGAATAATTTTTTTTTTTTTTTTTTGAGACAGACATTTATTGCAGCTCAATTTACAGTCGTCAAGAGCACTATGTTGCTCTTGGTAGAGTGCCGTGACGTCACAGCATACAGCAACCTCAAACTCTTGGGCTTAAGCGATTTTCCTGCCTCAGCCTCCCAAGTAGCTGGGAGTACAGGTGACCGCCACAATGCGTGGCTATTTTTTTGTTGTAGTTTGGCTGGGGCCAGGTTTGAACCTGCCATTTTTGGTATATGGGGCTGGCACCCTACTCACTGAGCCACAGGCACCGCCCAAGAATAACGTTTTTAATAAATGATGCTGGACAACTATAACCACATGCAAAAGAATGAAGTTGGATCTCTATCTAACATATTTAAAAAAATAGTTCAAAATGGACCGAGTTAAATGTAGAATAAAAAGTATAAAACTCTTAGAAATAAATCTTCATGGCCTTATTTGGCAATGGTTTCTTTTCTTTTTTTTTTTTTAAGAGACAGAGTCTCACCCTCTCGCCTTCAGTAGAGTGCTGTAGTGTCACAGCTCACAGCAACCTCCAGCTCTAGGGCTTAGACGATTCTCTTGCTTCAGCCTCCCGAGTAGCTGGGACTACAGGTGCTGGCCACAACACCCAGCTATTTTTTTGTTGCAGTTTGGCTGGGGCTGGGTTCGAACCTACCACCCTTGATATATGGGGCCGGCGCCCTACTCACTGAGCCACAGGCACCGTCCTCGGCAATGGTTTCTTAGATATGACACCCAAAGCACAAGCGCTAAAAAAATATATGTATATAAATTGGATTTCAAAGTCCCAATGTTGCAGATACTGGTGTGGATATGGAGAGAGGGAAACACTTTTACACTGTTGGTGGGACTGTAAACTAATACAGCCCCTTTGGAAAGAAGTATGGAGAATCCTCAAAGAACTCAAATTAGACCTCCCATTTTACCCCACAATCCTACTACTAGGCATTTATCTAGAAGAAAAAAAAAATTATGTTATCATAAAAATATTGCTCTAGATCATTTATTGCAGCTCAATTTATAGTTGCTAAGATGTGGAAACAACCTGAATGCCCATCAACTCAGGAGTGGATTAACAAATTGTGATATATGTACAGTGGAATAATATTAAGCCATAAAAAAGATGATGACTTTACACCTTTTGTAATAACCTGGATGGAGTTGGAACACATTCTTTTTAGTAAAGTATCACAAGAATGGAAAAGCAAGCATCCAGTGTACCCAATACTAATGTGAAGTCAGTAGACAAGCTCATTCATGCCCACGTAGGAGAAAAACTCAACTCAATTCAAGCTGGGTGGAGGGGAGAGGGGAAGTTGGGATGCTCCCACTTACTGGACACAATGTGGGGGTATATGGCCCACCTTTTGGGTGTGGTACACAACTTTAAGAGGGACTCTACCTAACAAATTCAAATATTGTGACCTGGTTGTTTGTACCCTCACATTAATCTGAAATTTAAAAAAAATTGTATTTCATAAAAACTAAAAACCTTTGTGCTACAAAAGACACCATCAAGAAAGTAAAAAGTCCACATAATGAGAGAAAATAGTTGTAAGTCTTATATTGGATAAGGGACTTTGTATCTAGAATATATAAAGAATTTTTACAGTTCAACAATAAAAAATAACCCTGGCTCAGCACCCATAGCTCAGTGGTTAGGGTGCTGGCCACATACACCAGGGCTGGCACGTTCAAACCTGGCCTGGGCCTGCTAAACAACAATGACAACAAAAATAACAAAAAATAACTGGGTGTTGTGGTGGGTGCCTGTAGTCCCAGCTACTTGGGAGGCTGAGGCAAGAGAATCGCTTAACCCCAAGATTTTGAGGTTACTGTGAGCTGTGATGCCATAACACTCTGTGGAGGGCAACTTAGTGAGACTCTCTCTCAAAAAAAAAAAAAAAGATAAATAACCCAATAAAGGGAGGAATAGTGTATACCTGTAGTCTCAGTTACTTAGGAGGCTGAGGCAGGGGGATTGTTGAGGTCAGGAATTTAGGGCTATAGTGTGCAATGATTGTACCCATCAATAGCCATTGCACTCGAGCCTGGGTAATACATTGAGACCCTGTTGGACAAAAAATGCACAAAGGATATGAATAGAATTTTTTCCAAAGAAAATATACTGATAAAGAGCACATGAAAAGATGCTCAGCATCATTAGCCATCAGGGAAATGGAAAATTGAAACTACACCAAGACAGCATTTTATACAGGGGTACTTTAATCAAAAAGACAGAAATTATTAAGTCTTGTCAAGGATATGAAGAAATTGGAACCCTCACATCCTGCTGGTGGTACTGTAAAATGGTACAACTGTTAGGAAAACAGTTTGGCAGTTTCTTAGAAGGTTAAGCATAGAGGGTGGCACCTGTGGCTCAGTGGGTAGGACACCAGCCCCATGTACCGAGGGTGGCGAGTTCGAACCCAGCCCCAGCCAAACTGCAACAAAAAATATAGCCGGGCATTGTGGTGGGTACCTATAGTCCCAGCTACTTGGGTGGCTGAGGCAAGAGAATCACCTAAGCCCAGGAGTTGGAGGTTGCTGTGAGCTGTGACTCCACAGCACTCTACTAAGGGCAATAAAGTGACACTCTGTCTCAAAAAAAAAAGGTTAAGCATAGAGTTACCATATGACCCAGCTATTCTGCTCCTGTATATTCAAGAGAAATGAAAACATGTTCACACAAAAATTTATAGGTGGATTCTCATAGCATTATCTGTAACGGCCAAAAAGTAAAAACAGTCCCAATGAGCATTACATGTTGAATGGATAAATAAAATGTAACATATTTATACATGGAATATTGTTTGGCAATACAAAGAAATGAATTACAATTAATGCTACAAAATGGATGAACCTTGAAGAAAATTACACCAAGCTCAAGAAGCCAACCACAAAAGACCACATATTGTATGATCCCATTTATGTGAACAATCTAGAATTGGCAAATCTATAGAAACAGAAAGTAAATAAGTGGTTTTCTTGGGCTCAGGGGAGAATGAGGAATGACTGCTGATTGGCATGTAGTTTCTTTTTGGAGTGACAAAGATGCTCTAAAATTAGCGGTGATGGTGGCACAACTCTGTGAACATACTAAAAGATCTCTGAATAGTCTTTTTACTATTAAATAAATTCACTTTTTAAAATTGTGAATTGATCACTTATAATTGTATACATTTATGAGATACAAAGTGATTATGATTTATGAATACAATGTAGAATAATTAAATCAATCTAGTAACATCCACCTCAAATGCTTAACACTTTTTGTGGTGAGAACATTTGAAATTTACTCTCTTAGGAATTTTGAAATGTATAATCTGGTATTAAGGCAGTCCAATATTCTTCATACTGTGCAATAAAATTAATTCAAAGCAAAAAACAGGTTAGGCATGGGGCTAACCTCTGTAATCCCAGCACTTTGGGAGGTTGAGGTTGAGGTTGAGGGTCTCAACACCCTTGAGATGAGGTGTTTGAGACCAGCCTGGGGAATATAGTGAGACCTCTTCTCTACAAAAAAAGTTTTAAAAATTAGCAAGGTTGGGTGGCATGTGCTTGTAATCCTAGCTACTCAGGAGGCTGAGGCAGGAAGATTGCTTGAGACTAGGAGTTGGAGGTTACAGTGAACTGTGATTGTGCCACTGCACTGTAGACTAGGTAACAGCATAAGACTATGTCTTAAAAAAAAAAAAAAAACGAATGAAAGAAAAATATTCTTCCTGTTTAACTGAGATTTTTGTACAGAATAGTTTGCAGTAATGGGTGAATTTTATGGTTTGTAGGTCAGTGAAGTTATTAAAAAAGAATCTGAAGTACACATGCATATGGCTGTAGATGCACTTAGTGAATGTGAGTGCTTGGGCTGTAGCAGCAGTACTTATCAAACTTTACATATAAATTACTTCAGTAATTACTTCAGTGTCCTATTAAAAATGCGGATTCTGATTCAAGAAGTCTGGGATGGAGTCCGAGATTCTCTATTTCTTTATTTTAATTTTTTATTAAATCATAGCTGTGTGATTCTCTATTTATTAATAGTCTCTCAGGGTACTATTGTTGGTGGGCCATGGATCACACTTAGCAAGGCAATAGGAGATGATTATGTTTCAATGAGGGATCTCTTTAAAGAGTTTTCCAGAAACTAGGAGGATTTGGCCAGAGTTTTGCAGAAAGGCAGAATGTGATTTGGTGGAAAAGGGCGGCTTAAGAGATGAAATAACTGGCCATTGTAAAGATGCAGAGATCATAGCGTCTGCATTATTTGTTAGGGACAGGACACCTGTTTATGGGATACAGTAGTGGGTCGCCGAGTCTTTTTTGCACCTGAAAAAATATAACAGCCAACTTCTGATTATTTTTCACTCTGGCTAAAATTTTCTCTTGCCTTCTGGCTGGCAATTTTGGTTTAACTTCTTTCAAATCTGGCATTATGTAGAGTGGCATGACCAAGGGACTTTGTGAGATCCTAGGAGGGGAGTGATTGGCTAGCATAAAACATTCTGTGTTAGGAGTCAGATATGGGTCCATCAGTCAGTATTCTTACCTTGAGAGCCTACCTAATTAGCTACCTAAACTTTGGACAAGGTGGCTTCAGACCTGGGTTAGTGCTTGGCCCCACCTGAATAAACACCTTAATAAGGGAGCAAATACTCCTAAAGATGTCTTTCCATATGGTACTGGTTAATTATAGCAGTAGTTTATAGCTTTCCTTGTTTTTCCACTTGAGCCAGAAGATTGGTTTGGAAGTAGTTTAGAAAACCTTTTTGTTCAGGAGGCGAAGTATTAAAGCCAGATCATGTCCTATTCTTAATATCTGTACTATTTATCCTAATAGTAATGCTAATGCTAATGCTAATCCTAAATGCTAATGATTCCGTAAGCCCCAAGTCTAGTGTCAGCCTTAGTGCTTGTCCTTCTAAGTTGCTTTCCTGGAGCAGGCTCTGAAATCATTATTGTCCTGAGCTTCACCAGCGTTCAATTTCCCAGCCTCTTCCAGTAGTTTATAAAGTATGTCCACTTTCCCAGGAGAAAAGGCAGTGAAATCATTTCATCACTTTGAATGTCTTTTCTTCACAGCCCTATGATAAAATCAGAAGTCTTTTTCCTCCCAGATAGGGAAACTAAGGCATAAACAGTGGCAGGCTTGGTCCACTATCTCAAAGAGAGGTGCCTCATCCCTGGCACAGTTCTCTAGATTTTCCTTTCAATAGACTTGTCTTGCTTTTGAAGGAGCTCAGGAAATTTCACCCCAAAGTATGGCTTCTTGGTATAAACTGTATTTTGAATTAAAGGCCATTCAAGATCAAAAAGCATTACGGGAAGCTTTCCTTCTGTCTATATAAACTGGACTGACCGGATCATAAGATCAATTGACTTCCTTTCCTCTCCCTGTTCCCAGAGTTGTCCCAAATTATTTAAATATAATATAGTATTCTCCCTGGTGTCCAGCATCCATTGAGATTGGTAGATTCCAGATAAATGTAGTTTCTGGTTGCTTGAGAGTTACTCTTAAAAATAGGCCTAATTCATTTTTTTGAGATGGAGCCTTAAGCTATTGCCTTGGGTAGAGTGCTATGGCATCATAGCTCACAGCAACCTCTAACTTGGGCTCAAGTGATCCTCTTGCCTCAGGTTTTCTATTTTTAGTAGAGATGGGGTCTCGCTTTTGCTCAGGCTGGTCTTGAACTCGTGAACTCAAGCAATCTACCCATCTTGGCCTCCCAAAGTGCTAGGATTACAGGCATGAGCCACCACACCTGGCTGAAATAGGCTTAATTATATACCCCTGAACTATACCATGCCGTATCATAAACTCTATATTGACTTGATATTAATATGGAAATATACTAATTAAAGGCAAATTAAGACAAAAACAAACCTCACGTACTGTAACAGTTTTATTGTATTTTAAAACATGTTTGTGAATGCAGTGTACAATTTTAGTTAAATGGCAGTCAATATACTTTTCAACTTCACTACTGTGTATATACTTGTATTTTTTTTTTTTTTTTTTTTTTGAGAAGAGTCTCAAGCTAGCGCCCTTGTTAGAGTGCCATGGTGTCACAGTTCACAGCAAACTCAAACTCTTGGGCTTAAGCCATTCTCTTGCCTTAGCCTCCCAAGTAGCTTGGGACTATAGGTGCCTGCCACAACGCCTGGCTATTTCTTTTTATTTCTTTTATTTTTTTTTGGTTGTAGTTGTTGTTTGGCAGGCCTGGGCTGGATTTGGACCCACCAGCTCCAGTGCATGTGGCCGGCACCCTAGCTGCTGAGGTGCTGAGCCACTCCTGTATTTTTTTATCTTCAAGTAACACACATTAACACTTAAAACTGTTACAGGGAACACACGGGAGTTGAGGGAGTGATGCACAAAGTACAAAGCGTGGGCATGGAGCACCAAGTTTAAACTCTTTTTTTTTTTTTTTTTTTCCTGAGTCAAATGTTGGTTGCTTGAGAGTGCTGGTTGCTTGATTTCCGGATACCGGAAGTTTATTGTAACTGTTCCTCAGGTCGATTTAATTTGCAGAAAGAATCACAAGTCAATCTGTTTCCCCTTGTCCATTTATCCCCCAAGCACCATTTGTTCTCCCTAAACAGAATTACTTGTACTCCTTATCTCCTCTCCTCCAAAAGGACAGGTATAAAAAGATCTGAACTTTATTGAGATACTGAGTAATCACTCTGTGATTCTCTCCATGTGCATAGTAAATAAACCTTTCTTCAATTAACCTGCCTTAATTATGAGTTGATCTTCCAGCAAACTTTCAGGAGGATGGGTGAAGTTTCTCCTCACCCCTACACTTCCTTGAACATGTATTTGTTTTGTTATGTACTTTAACATGATTTCCCTGGTGTCAAATGAATACTCCTTTCCCAGATGCTTATTAGTTCTTTCTCAAGTGTTTGTTTACTCTCCTATTGAAACATCTCCAGGGAATCTGCTGGTTTGTTGGCATACTTGCTTTCTTGGAGAGAATTCTCTTCAGGTACTCATTGAGTGCTTAATATACGGTCATTGCTGTACTCCTTGGAAGACACAAAAGCAATGCATCAGAACCAAGTATGTCTTGGTTCTGTGGGAACTTCCAAATTTATGGGATGGGAGCAAAATGAATATAAAAAGGGCCACAACTAGGGTGAGGCAGACAAGGCATCACGGTACAAACTTTAAAGAGGCATTTACTCCCAGGGTCATGCAGATGCAGGGTAGGTACCTGAGTGAGTGCCTCCTTAAATTTTGAGAACCACCTTGCTTGTCTTATCCTGGTCCTGACTGTAGACTTAAGAAGTAGTTAGATCACTTGGAAAGCATGTCTAAGATAACATCAGGCAAAGAATCTGTGGTATGTAATAGTGCTTCTAAAGTACATGCCAATCACCCGAAGATCTTACTAAAAAGCAGATTCTGATTCAGTAGGTCTGGAATGGTGCCTGAGATTCTGCATGTCTGTCAAGCACTCAGGTGATGCTCATGCTGCTAGTCCTTAACACTTTGAGTAAAAGGGAGAAAAATTCATGCTAGAGAAAAGCAGGGGACTAAATTAATTAGGTTAGGGGATCAAGGAATGCTTCTCCAGGGAAGGTATTGGAGCTGAGTTCTTGAAAGAGAGTGAAGGGCTTTGCAAACAGAAGGAAGACTGTGCAAGGCCCAGAGACAGGAATGAGTCCCGGGTGTTTTGGGACAGTGGGTAGATGGGCTTAGCAAGGCGCAGGTCCAAGTTGGAAAGGAAGAAAAGGGTTTTAATATAGAATAACCTGTGCTTTGATTGTTCCTTTAGAAATGTAATCTTTTTTTTTTTGTTTTTTTTTTGAGGCAGAGTCTCAATATGTCACTCACTGTAGAGTGCCGTAGTGTCATTTCATAGCAACCTCAAACTCTTGTGCTTAAGTGATTCTCTTGCCTCAGCCTCCCAAGTATCTGATAGTACAGGCGCCTGCCACAACACCCAGCTATTTTTTTTGTTGCAATTATTATTGTTGTTTTAGCAGGCCCGGGCGGGGTTCAAACCCACCTGCCTCAGTGTATGTGGCCAGCGCCTTAACCACTGACCTATGGGCGCTGACCCAGAAATGTGATCCTTCATTGTCTTCTCAGGTACTTCCCAGCTGGGCCTTTTCATTTTTTTCCATCCACTTGTCCCCTCTGAGAATATCTGACCTCTGTCCTGGGGTGATGAAAGCCTGAGTCTCAGGGCACCTTAATAAATTCTGTGAAGCAATGTATGGGGTAGGAAAAGGAAGGGTGGTGACTTTATTACCTGGATTGGTTGGGCAAAGCCTAGGGAAATTATTTGTTTGTTTGTTTTAACTTAGCTGGGAGATATAGAAGCCAGAAAGCCCTCCTTATTATGGGCATTTCCGGTACACGTACATAAAAGGATGCCTAGTAAATGTATGCTGATGACTTGCTAGTATTAATAGAATGGAGGAGTATTCCTTGAGCCCAGGTCTGTCTGTTTCATTTCACATGTCCTACTTATAATATTTTTCTGAAATTACTGGAACCGTGGGAAACTGGGCCTTGAACATCTTAAGTACTAAGGAATATTTTATTAATTGATTCGTTTGAGTGTTGCTAGGACCTTGTCTATCTTTTCCAGATAGTACAGCTCAATTCAGTAGAAGAATGCATTGAGTGACTTATATACTGAGACTTGGATATGCTTCTATATAGCTACAAGGAAGCTCAATTTTCAGCTCAATTCAGTAAAAGAATGCATTGAGTGACTTATATACTGAGATTTGGATATGTCTCTGTATAGCTACAAGAAAGTAGAAGACTTGAACCCTGAATTCAAAGAATTTAGTATTTTAGAGCAATAGTTTTTAGCTGGGGACAATTTTTGTCTCCCAAGGGACATTTGACATTGTAGACATTCTTGGTTATTTCATCTGGGAGTATGCTACTGGCAATAGACAGAGATCTCCCCTCAACAAAGAATTAACCACCCCAACATACCAGTGGTGCCAAGATTGAGAAACTCTGCTCTAAAAAGACAAACTACCAAATTGAGGCTGGGCATCGTAGCTTTTGCCTGTAATCCAGGCTTTGGGAGGCTAAGGCACGAGGATTGCTTGAGGCCAGGAGCTTGAGACCAGTATGGGCAATATAGCAAGACTTTATCTCTATAATAAAAATGAGCTGGGCATGGTGTCATGTACCTATAGTCCTAGCTACTTGGGAGGCCGAGGCAGGAGTATTTCTTGAGCCCAGGAGTTCAAGGTTACAATGAACTGTGATCATGTCACTGCACTCCAGTTTGGATGACAGAGCGAGAACCTGTCTCTTAAAAATAAAAACCAATAAAAAAACTACCAAATAGAACTAGAACTTTGAGGTTGGAAGATCTTACTGCTAGTTAATAGCAGGGCAAGAACTAAAGCTCATTTTACCCATGTCCAGTGTTCTGCCTGCTACCGTAGGGCTATTTAGAGTGAGACGGCATTATATGACATACTAATCCTAATTCATAGTTTTTACTTTAGCCATAATCAATTGTTTGTATACTATGCAATTTTTTTTTTTTTTTTTTTTTGAGACAGAATCTCAAGCTGTCACTCTAGGTAGAGTACTGTGGCATCATAGCTCATAGCAATCTCTAACTTGGGCTCAAGTGATCCTCTTACCTTATTTTATCTATTTTTAGTAGATTCAGGGTCTCACTTTTGCTCAGGCTGGTCTCGTGAGCTCAGGCAATTCACCCCTTGGCCTCCCAGAGTGCTAGGATTATAGGCATGAGCCACAATGCCTGGCCTATGCTATGCAAATTTATTATTTTCTGTCCATGTTAGTCCTTTTCCCTAGAACATATTTCTCTCATCTTTTCATCTGGGTAATATTTCACATCTCCAAGAAGTCTTCTCTAATCTGTAGCACCTCAGATTGGGTTAAAACCTACTTCTTTATTCTTCCATAGCAAATCTTTATCATATAAAAAATAAATTTTCTGTTTATATATCTGTTTTCCTCACTAAGATTTAAGTATCTTAGAAGTTAGGACTCTTTCACTGTTCAGTTCTGATTGCTTAGGAAAACACATTCAATCATAAAGATGAACCAAACTAAACAGAGAGATGAGTGTGAAATAGAGTGTTGGGGAAGGCCTCACTGAGTTTTTAAGACTAGATGATATTGATGAATGCATGAACACCTTATACTGGGCAGGCAAAATTCTAAGACAGTAATGGATTTTTTTGGTGGTGTCTTTCTACAGGTTGATATGTCAGACCTCTCCCCAGAGGAGCAATGGAGGTAAGTGTGGCAGTATGGGCCCTGCAGGCTGGGAACCACAGGCTGGGAGCTGCAGGTTAACCCAGCAAATAGAGTTATATATCTACCCTCTTTGCTTCTCTGTCTGTGAGAGGCAGTGGCTCATGACTGGCAGGACAGGTCTGTTGGAATCTTTCCAAGTACCTGGGTCACTCCTGGGTTGCTCTTTCAGGCCTAGGGAGTAAGTAGTATATCACATCAAACCATGTGTTTGAGTTTGAATACCAATTCTGCCATTTACTAGCTATGTGATCTGAGCCAGGTTATTAACTTCTCAGTACCTAAGTTTGGCCCATTTGTAAAATAAGGACCATAATAGTACTAATAAAGTTGTGAGGATTAATGTATGTGAAATTCTTAGAATAGTGCTTGGCATGTTGTAAACTTCCAGTAGGTGTTACTAGCTTTGAAGATGATTATTATCAACATCATCATCATTACCCATGATACAGGATGGAGAGCACTGGTTGAGAAAATGGGAGCTATGTCTTCTGATCTCATCTCTGCTACTGACTTGCTTTGTAACCAGAATGAGTCATCAAATATCTTATTGTTATCATTTCTTGTTAGTAAAGAGGTTTTAGAGTGTCTGTTCCACAAGCACCAAAGAGCTGATAGAATTTAATAGTGAGAAAAAAAAAAAACCCTTTATTTAGATTAAAACTATCAATTTCAAAAACAGAATAGTGAAGATACCAATTCATATGACAAACCCATCCTGATTTTAGGTGTTTTTAAGCTCAGTATATACCATTATGTTCTTTAGCCACCAAAATATTCTGATATATTTAGGTGATGTTCATAGAAATATGCTGTATGCTAGAGGGAAGGTAACAGTGCCACTGTGCTCTCCTTTGCTGAGGTCACAAGTATTTTGTTCTAAGTACTGTATATGAAGAAGATCTTTAACTGGATCATGTCTGGAAGAAGGGAACCAGAATTATAAAAGTCTTCACATCACGTTATATGGACAGTGGTAAAAAGATCTGGAACTCTTAGCCTAAAAGGGCACAGGATAGTTTTGTTTTGTTTTAATAAGATCATAATGAATTTTTGAAGGAATGATGTTGGGAAAGAGGAGTAGATGTGTCCTTTGCTGTTACAAAGTACAGGAGTAGGTCTGATGGATTGAAGGTATAGGAAAGTAGATTTTTATCTCATTGTCAGGAATTTTTTTTTTTTTTTTTTTTTTTTTTTTAAAGAGTATTACTTTTTTGCCCGAGATAGATTGCCATGGTGCCATATGCATACAGCAACCTCAAACTTTTGGGCACAAGTGATTCTCTTGCCTCATCCTCCCACGTAGCTGAGACTATAGGCACTCACCACAATGCCCAGCTATTTTTATTTTTATTTTTTCGAGACAGAGTCTCACTATGTTGCCCTCAGTAGAGTGCTATGGCATCACAGCTCACAGCAACTTCAAACTCTTGGGCTTAAGAAATTCTCTTGCCTCAGCCTCCCAAGTAGCTGGGACTACAGGTGCCTGCCACAACGCCCGGCTATTTTTTGGTTGTAGTTATGTCATTGTTATTTGGCAGTCCCAGGCTGGATTTGAACCTGCCAGCTCTGGTGTATGTGGCTGGCGCCCTAGCTGCTGAGCTACAGGTGCCAAGCCCGACCAGCTATTTTTAGAGATGGCTCAGCTCTAACTCAGATTGGTCTCAAACTCCTGAGCACAGGCAACCCACCTACCTCGACCTTCCAGAGTGTTAAGATTACAGGCGTGAGCCACCATGCCTGGCCAGAAATACCTTTTTTTTTTTTGAGACAGAGCCTCAAGCTGTCGCCCTGGGTAGAGTGCTGTGGCATCACCGCTCACAGCAACCTCCAATTCCTGGGCTTAAGTGATTCTGTTGCCTCAGCCTCCCAAGTATCTGGGATCACAGGTGCTTGCCACAATGCCCAGCTATTTTTTAGTTGTAGCCGTCATTGTTGTTTGGTGGGCCTGGGCTGGATTGGAACCCGCTAGCTCAGGTGTATGTGGCTGGTGCCTTAGTTTGAGCCACAGGCTCTGAGCCCAGAAATACCTTCAGTAGTTAAGATGTATTGAAAGTAGCGAGTGTTCTGTCTGTAAAGCTTTAGGATTTAATTTATAAGCAAGTATAGGTACCTACAATGTGTTAGACACTGCTAGTTCTAGAATAGACTACCTTAATTTTTAATCAAAGGCTAGAAAAATAATTTTTATATTGAGGCTCGGTGCCTGTGGCTCAAGCGGCTAAGGCGCCAGCCACATACACCTGAGCTGGCGGGTTCGAATCCAGCCCCAGCCCTCCAAACAACAATGACGGCTGCAACCAAAAAATAGCCAGGCATTGTGGCGGGCGCCTGTAGTCCCAGCTACTTGGGAGGCGGAGGCAGGAGAATGAATCGCTTGAGCCGAGGAGTTGGAGGTTGCTGTGAGCTGTGATGCTATGGCACTGTACCCAGGGGGACAGCTTGAGGCTCTGTCTCAAAAAAAGAAAAAAATAATAATAATTTTTACATTGGGTGGGGATTTGAACAGAATGATTTCTCTGGTCTTTTCTAGATTCTTTCTTTTATTTTTCTTTAAATACTCTAAACTGCTTCAGAATAGATCTTTTCTTTGATTTCATATTGTGCATATTCATTCAGTGTTTATTGTCTGTGAACAAGAAACTTATCTTTTGCTATAATTTTAGCTGTCCATAGCCCATAAGTGTTCTCTACCCTCTTAGTTCAGCTCATCCTTATAACAACCCTATTAAGCAGGCAGAAAAGATATGGACTCCTTTTGACAGATGAAGAAATTGTGATGTAGAGATGTGAGGTTTCTTGGCCAAGACCATATAGGTGGAGCTGAACCTAAGTTTCTGACTCTCAATCCTATTCTCTTTCTGTCATATTCTTCCAGCTAGAATACAGTTTGTTTGTTTGTTTGTTTTTTAGAATACAGTTTTATGTGAGATGAACCCTTGGGTGCTAAGGCTGGCTAACTGGCATCTGGCTTCCCACTTTGCCCACCAAACTATACCCCCTTTACATTTTATTATCAAAACTTTAAACATGTAGAAAAGCTGAAAGAATTGTACAGTGATGAATACACTTATACCTACTACCTAGATTCTACCATTACTTTTTGCTTCATTTGCTTTATTATTTATCCATAACTCATCCCACTGGATGCTTTTTAATTTTAATATTTCATTGATTTTGGGCATTCCATGAAGACACCACTTATGGTGTCCTTTCCCTTCCTCCCAAATGCCCTGGTATAATGGGAATTTGTTTAAAACCTTCTGACTGTGAGCTACATTTGTATTCAGTTTTCCCTCTTACCTTATTTCTCATACATCTCCCTTGGCTGACTGTGACCCAGAGTGATAGGAATGACTGTTCTTAGAAGTTTTATGAAGAGCCAGGCATGGTGGCTCGTGCTTGTAATCCCAACATTCTGAGAGGCCAAGGCGAGTGGATTGCTTGAGCTCTGGAGTCGAGACCAGTCTGAGCAACAGCAAGACCCCCATCTCTAAAACTAGACAGGTGTGGTGGCAGGCGCCCATAGTCCCAGCTACTGGGGTAGCTGAGAAAAGAGGATCACTTGAGCCCAAGAATTTCAGGTTGCTGTAAACTATGATGCCATGGCACTCCACTGAGGGCAAAAAAGTGAAATGCTCTGTCTCAAAAACCAAACAGACAAGACCAAAGAATGCCAGCCTTAGATTACTAAAACGTTTCCAGCTGTACACTTGAATTACAGAATTTTATAGAGCCTTTGAGGAGGCTATATACCTGTGGACCCTGATACTTTTGGATTAGTATAAAGTTGAAGCAGTCCAGGTTTTTCAGGCTATCTCTGGCACTGGCAGATAAGGTAGGATGAATAAAGCAAAACTTTAATCCTGGAATCCATACACATTTGCGATGTTACTCCTTTATTGGTGTCATAAATATCATTGACTATGAGTAGGAGGCTTTATGGCTATAACCTCTTTGGTTTACTTTCTCCTTTTAGTGTCAGGTTGAAATCAGTCTGAAATGGGTAGTGATACAGGCTTCTCCTGGAACTTCCTTCTTGCACTGGACCCATATCAACTATTTTCTTTTTTTTTTTTTTTTTTGCCATGAGGGGGCAGGTAGCAGATCACCCACCTCTAATCCCAATATCTGACCTTGGTGCCTGGAGTGTATATAGCTTCTATTCTGCCCCTAAATGGCCTGTCCGGTAGGGTGTGTGTTTTCCTAGCCCCTAATTTGCATGGTATCCTACAGCTGCAAAGCACAGAAATGTGTTCTGAGCTTTGGACTGGCAGGATATTCCTGGAAAGCACTGTTCCTTTATCCTCACACCATCCTTGATTTGGCTCACCCCGTGTGTTTGGCTTTCAGGGTCGAGCATGCACGCATGCATGCCAAGCACCGTGGCCACGAAGCCATGCATGCTGAAATGGTCCTCATCCTCATCGCTACTTTGGTGGTGGCGCAGCTGCTCCTGGTGCAGTGGAAGCAGAGGCATCCCCGCTCCTACAATGTAAGCCACTTTGCCTCTCCCTTCTTTGCTTGTTAGTCATCAAGAGCATTCCTAAATATTTCAGGGTACAACCTACCCTGGCTGCATATAGACAGAGAAAGACAATGCAATGAACTTTACGTATGAATGGTTAATAGTGTACGGAGCGGTGTGTGTCTAAGGGCAAGTAATTCAGAGGATAAAAACCAGGTTAGAATGTGAAACTACTTCCATGTCCAGAAAATGTAGGTCTTTTTCTTTTATTTCTATTTTTATTTATTTCTTTTTAAAAATATAAATGTAGAGTTTATTTGGGCCAAATCTGAGGACTACAACCTAAGAGCATAGATTCGAGTTGCCCTAATTTATGCTTCAGGTCGTTTCTTTTTTTTTTGAGACGGAATCTCACTATGTCACCCTCAGTAGAGTGCCGGGGTATCACAACTCACAGCAACCTCAAACTCTTGGTCTTAAGTGATTCTCTTGCCTCAGCCTCCCAAGTAGCTGGGATTACAGGTGCCCGCTACAAAGCCTGGCTATTTTTTTGTTGTAGTTGTTATTGTTGTTTGGCAGGCCCAGGCTGGGTTTGAACCTGATTGCCCCAGTGTATGTGGCCAGCGCCCTAGCTGCTGAGCTATAGGCACCAAGCCACCTTTCTTTTCTTTCTTTCTTTCTTTTTTTTTTTTTTTTTTGGAGACAGAGTCTTACTTTGTCACCCTTGTTAGAGTCTTATGATGTCATAGCTCACAACAACCTCAAACTCTTCGGCTCCAGTGATTGTCTTGCCTCAGCCTCCCAAGTGGCTGGGATTACAGGTGCCTGCCACAATGCCTGGCTATTTATAGAGATGTGTCTTGCTCTAGCCCAACTGATCTTGAACTCATGAGCTCAGATAATCTGCCCGCCTCTGCCTCCCAGAGTATTAGGATTACAGGCATGAGCCACCACACCTGGCTGCTCGGGTCCTTATAAATGTTGTGTGAAAGATTCATGAATTAAGAATTATGAGGTCCGGGGTGGATGTGGTGGCTCACACCTGTAATCCTAGCACTCTGGGAAGCTGAGTGGATTGCTTGAGCTCAGTAGTTTGAGACCAGCCTGGGCAAGAGTGATACCCTGTCTCCAAAAATAGCCAGGCCTTGTGGCGGATGTCGGTAGTCCCAGCTACTCAGGAGGCTGAAACAAGAAAAATTGCTTGAGCCCAGGAATCTGAGGTTGCTGTTAGCTTTGATGATGTCATAACATTCTACCAAGGGCAACAAAGTGAGACTGTCTCAAAAAAAAAAAAAAAAAAAAAAAGTATAAAAAAAAAAATGAAGAATTATGAAGTCCAGCCAGGTGCAGTGGTTCATGCCTGTAATCCTAGCATTCTGGGAGGCTGAGGCAGGATTGCCTGAGCTCAGGAGTTTGAGACCAGCCTGAGCAAGAGCAAGACCCCATCTCTACTAAAAATAGAAAAAATTAGCTGGGTTTGGTGGTGCATGCCTGTAGTCCCAGCTACATGAGAGACTGAGGTAAGTGGATCATTTGTGCCCAAGAGTTTGAGGTTGCTATAAGCTATGACGCTGTGTCACTCTACCCAGGGTGACAGAGTGAGATTCTGTCTTAAAAAGAAAAGAAACTGACAGGTCCAGAGAGTTGAGATATAAAAGGGTTACAATCAGCAGATGTAGGATTTGATCGGATTTGAGATTTTCAGCTATGTCATATGTTCCTTTGGAGATGGTTTTCCATCAAGGGAATCAGTGGAAAATCTGAAGCATAGACGGAAATAGGCTAATTTTTGTGCTTGAGCTGGCACAAGTTCCAAACAGTACTACCCTATGGCTAGCTCAAGAGTTGGCGTGTGCCACAAGTAGGAATATCTTGTACTTTCAGGTCACAGTATTTGGAACCAGTAGGTAATAGGTCCCGCTCAGCAGGCTAAGCTTCCAGGGTAGGGCTTCATGTGTGCCTGTTTGTACTTCACCCTGTCATCTGAGATGAACGCATGTTACTGTGTGGTTTTATGTTTACTCTATAAAATGGGGATTGTAAGATGGTTTAATTTAGCCTGGAAAAATAAGAAAACTCTTAAATAAGTGTAGAGTGAAAGTGTGTATGTAAAAAGTTTCTTTCTTTTTCTTTTTTTTTTTTTTTTGAGATAGGGTCACTGTTGCCTAGGCTGGAAGGCAGTTGCTCAATCTCAGCTCACTGCAACCTCAAACTCAAGTGATCCTCCTGTCTCAGCCTCTCAAGTGGCTAGGACTATAAGCACATACCACCATATCCAGCTATTTTTTTTTATGTTTTATAAAGACAGGGTCTTTTTATGTTGTGTCAAGCTGGTCTCAAACTTCTGGCCTCAACCTATCTTCCTTTCTTGGCCTTCCAAGGTGCTAGGATTACAGGTGTCAGCCACTGTGCACAGCCTATAGTTTTAATTTGTTTTTCCTTAATAATTAATGATGTTGAACATTTTCTCATGTACTTATGTGATTATTTGTATGTTTTCCCTAGAAACATGATGTCTATTCAAGTCCTTTGCCCGTTTTTTTTTTTTGTTTGTTTGTTTTTTTGAAACAAGGTCTTACTTCGTTACTCAGGCTAGAGTGCTTTGATGCAGTGGCATTATAGAAGCTCACTGCAACCTTAAACTCCTGAGTGAAAGTGATCCTACTGCCTCAGCCTCCTGAGTAGCTGGGACTACAGGTGCTTGCCACCATGCCCCACTAATTTTTCTAATTTTTGTAGAGATGGAGTCTCACTTTCGCTTAGGCTTGTCTCGAACTCCAGAGCTCAAGCAATTCTCCTGCCTTGGCCAGCCACTGTGCCTGGCCTACTAATTTTTTTAAATTGAGTTTTTGTGTTTTTGTTCTTGAGTTGTGTTTTTATACTCTGTACTGGACCATTATCCAGTGTATGGTTTGGAAATATTTCTTCCCATTTTATGGGTTGTCTTTTTATTTCCTTGATAGTGTCCTTTGGTGCATAAACATTTTTAATTTTATGAAATACAATACATATATTTTTTCTTTTGTTTCTTGTGCATTTTGTGTTATATCTAAGAATCCATTACCAAATTCAAGGTCAGGATTTACGCCTATATTTTCTTTTAACAGTTGTAGTTTTTGCTCTTTACACTTAGGTCTTTGGTCCATTTTGAGTTTTAGTAAATGGTATGAGGTAAGAATCTGACTTCTTTTGCATGTGGTTATCTACTTGTCCCAGCATCATTTATTGAAGAGACTTCTTTCTCCATTGAATGGTCTTTTATCAAAAATCAGTTAACCAAATATGTATTTTTGTGTTCTTAATTCTATTCTATTGATCTGTATGTCTGTTCTTATGCAAATACTACACTGTTATGAAGTGTAGTATTTGGAAGTATGTTCTTCAAATTTTTTTTTTCTTTTTTTTTGAGATAGAGTCTCACTATGTCACTCTTGGTAGAATGCTGTGATGTCACAGCCCACAGCAACCTCAAACTCTTGGGCTTCTCTTGCCTCAGCCTCCCAAGTAGCTGGGACTACAGGTGCCCGCCACAATGCCTGGCGATTTTTTGTTGCAGTTGTCATTGTTGTTTAGTTCACTCAGGCCGGGTTCAAACCCACCAGCCTCGGTGTATGTGGCTGGCGGCGTAACCACTGTGCTATGGGCACCAAGCCTTTAAATCATTTTTAAATGCTTTTAGTTTGGTGACTGTTCTGGGCAACTAATTCTCAGGGACTAAACAAAAATGCAATGTGAATTTGTTCTGAACTTTATTTAAAATTTTTGGAAGTATTAGTTTTTAAAGTAAATTGAGATTTGTACGTATAAGCTGCCTAATGTTTTGAAGGAATAATTGAAAACAGCAATTTGTAATGGGAGACATTTTGAACTTACTTGGAAAACATATAAACTGAAGTCTTGTTTCTTAGGTTCAGTTACATCAACTCATAAAAACAAGTCAGGTTCTGTTTTGCAGCCTTTTTCCTTAGTATCATTTGCTGTTAGGAAATGCGGCTTAGCAGATGGTAGGGCTCATACACTATCAGTCAAACTGCCGGCCAAACTCAGAGCTAGTGGGAGGGTTGGCAAAGACCATTTTCCATGAAAATGCAAGGTTGTTTTCTTTTTTTTCCATCTGTGTAGTTTGGCAAGCAACACAGAGAAAAGCCTTATGTTGATGAATTTGGAAAGTCTAAATTAATGTAGTGAAGTAATGCAGTTTAAAAGTGCTTGATTAGTTTAATTATGTGAGTGTTGTCTTTCATTTTAAACAACTATGACTTTTTGTTTATAAAAGATATATAGCATGTGACTCTGAAAACTGTTATAGAATTACCTTTAGATTTGCAGTGTTGATGACTCATCTTACGTGGAGGAACAGAAAACCTGGAAAGCTATTAAAACTAGTACCATGTTGTAGATGAACCAGATGGTTCAGGCATGTCTGATTAAATTACATGGAATTGTAAAACAAAAGAATATTCTTGATAATTTTTCAAATTCATGTTTCAATAACCTTGGGGGTCAGTCTGACCTTATTTCACCAGAGCAGTGGTTCCAGGTTCCATAGCCATGTGATGTGTGAACTTTAGATAAGGGAAGTTTCCAAAACCACATTGCTCTATCAAGGAACTATGTGTGTGTTGGCTCAAGTTGCGGTGTGGGTGAAAAAGCAGTTGAAACAAAACATTTAAAAATTGCTTTAGGAACAGTTTATTTTTGGTAGAAGGTTGCTCTACCCACAGACCTCATTTTCATCACTTCAGCCTTAATCATAATGCTATGTATGTTAAAGAGTTCACAAGTGATTTTGATCAAAAGTTTTCATGACTTTTAAATTGCAGACATTCCATTAATTTTAGCAGAATTACCCTTGCAAAATGATTTAGCATATATAAAATGAAAAACTATGCCCAGAAAGAGGCAGCCATGTGGAAATTGAGAGGGTCTGCTATGGAGTCTGGGTAGCTGGTTCTGTCACTAGCTGTGTGTCCTAGGCATGCTGCTTAATCTTTAAGTAGTCTCATTCGTAAAAAAGGGATGATGGAGAATTTATGTTGGGATTAATCTTAATAATATATAAATTTGGAAAGTTGGGTTGGGGCCATGTTGTTGAGGCATTGGGTGGCCCTCAGGAGACAGGCTTTAACCAGTGAGCAGTGAAGCACCATCACAAGTCATGATGACAAATTTAGAAGCCATTCTTTATCTCCTTCACCTTTCTTCCTTCCTCATCCTCTTACCCTGGGTTTTTTGAGGGAGTTGGATGAAATCTGGAGGTGAAAGAGGATTTCTCCAAGAGAGAGCACTAGGATAGCACTGTGGGAATGAAAAAGAAAGGATCCACAAGAGAACTAAAGCATTACCAGAATTCTGGGACCAACTGTGTGTAGAATGGAAGGCTAAGTGAGGAAACTGATAGAGCAGTGTTGAAGCTGGGAGACTGTTGGGGTGAGAGTCTCAGAAATAATGAAGTTAGGAGCAGAGCCAGCTGCTTATACTGATCTTAAATGCATGACTCACACCACTCATCACTTTTTCCTGACTCATGCTTCCTGTCTTGCTAAGTATTTTTCTTTGTACACCATACAATGTTCCACTGAGATGGTTGATGGAACCTAATTCAATTTAGCAGATTACCATCTGTGTCAGATGGCTTGTGATTTGCACTGAAGCAGTTTATTAGTTAACTCAGAGTCTGTGTTTTATGTTGTGAAGACAACCTTTGGTTATTGCACTATAGGGTAACACTAAATAGGAGAGAACTGCTAACCCTGCTCTTTCCCCTTCCTTGCCCCATCTTCAATTTCTTTCTTTTTATTGATTTATTCCTTTGTGTCTATAAATGTACTCAATACATTCCTTTCCGACAAAATATTTTTCAGTATTGCTTCCCTCTTCAGCTAGTATTTTATTTTTCTCCTTTTATGTGTGGTTGAACTTCTTGACACCACCTCCCACCTGTCCACCAAGACACTAAAAAACTGCTTAAATAGTCTCTACCTGGGTGTTCCAAAGGCCTAAGCCAATACATCCTATATCCTGTCCAATGCTCTCATTCTCTTACATCCTGTTTCTAAATCTATGGCACCATCATCTAAATTTATATAACATATAAATTTGGGAAGTTGGGCTGGGGCCATGTTGTTCTAAAGACAATTTCAAAATTGTCTTTAACTTCTCTCTTTTAGTCCCTCCTGCATATTCTTTCTTCTTTTTAGCTTGTGATCTTGCTTTCTTTCTCCTGTCTATTGTCTCTGGCACTCATTATCTATCAGTGACATTATTATCAAAGCTACTTAATTGGTCTTCCAGCATCTACTCCTGACTTTGACCTCCAACTCGTTTTTCACTTGCCCACCAGAATTGTCTTTCTCATATCCTATATATTCATGTCACATTCCTGGTTAAAATACTTCCTGGACTCCCCATTAGTTTAACATGCTGCACAAAGCTATTCATGTTTAGCCACTTACTACAACTCAGTTTCATGCTCCATGGTCTCACAGTAGCCCTGGGCTCTAGCCATGCAGAGTTACTCTGTGATACCCAAGTATAAGGCACTCACTCTGGCATATGCCTTTACCCATCATGTACTCTCTGTGTAGGGACCCTTTCTCTTTTTACTTGCCTGACTCACTCCCTGCTCAGACCCAGCTCGGATGCCATCTCTTCCATAAAGGCTACCTTTGATCTTTTGCCTTTTCCCTCAGCCCTGGTTAGTTACCCTTCCCCTCTATTCCCAGAGTCCCTGAGGTACTTCTTATTCTGTTATAATGGCCTATTTTCTGTTTTCCTCTTGGACTATATACATGTCTTGAAGATAGGGACAGTGTCTTACCTGCTTTGAATTCACAACCTCTAAATGCTCAATAAATATTAGTTGAATAACTGAATATAAAATGTTTTTTTTTCTCTTTCAGGTCCATCATTACAAACTTGGTCTTATCAAGATCCCAGCAATTTCTTGATCATCAAATCCAATCGCCTATGCTCACTTCTCATCTTCCTTGTTCTTTCAGTTGCATTTGATTCTGCTTCTCTTTTCAATGCTATTTTTTGGCTTCTATGGCATGCCATTTCCTGGCTCTTTTCTGTGGGAGTTATTTTTCTATTCTTGTGATAGGTTCTTTGTGTTGCCCAGCTTTCTGGCCTCAATTCCAGTATTGACCTTGGCTCTTTCTCTTTATACTCTTGCTAAGTTTGGTCAGGGCTTTACCACCACTCCATGATGCAGGTATTGCTTTGGAATAGGGACATTTCCAACTTCCCTACCATTTGGAAACTTTAACCTTTTAAATCTCAATGAATGTGAGGCCAGAGGTACTTTTGATGTGCAGCAATGTTGGGAGAGTAGCTGGTTTTGGAGAAAGAGAAAAAGTATTTTAGATTCATTGAATGTGAAATATCGATGAGGCATTACATTAGAAGGTGCTAGAAGCATCTGAAAAGTCATAGTCACAGAATTCTCTAGAGTAGTTTTAAAGTTATGTGGTCTCACCTCTTTCCTGGGACAATATTCCTCAAGATATTCTTTTTTTTTTTTTTTTTTAGGGACAGAATCTCACTCTGTTGCCCTTGGTAGAGTACCATGGTGTTCCAACTCACAGCAACTTCAAACTTTTGGGGTAAGCAATTCTCTTGCCTCACCCTCCCAAGTAGCTGGGACTACAGGCACCTAACGCCTGGCTATTTTTTTGTTGCAGTTGTCATTGCTGTATGGCAGGCCTAGGCCAGGTTTGAAACTGCCAGCCTCAGTGCACGTGGCCAATGCCATAACCACTGTGCTATGGGTGCTGAGCCCTCAAAGATATTCTTGAGGTTTTACAGAACAATATAATAACACCCTTGTCCTTACCTGAGTTTGGAACCAATTGAGAAGTAAATAGATGGAGATCAAAATATTATCTGATGCAGCTTATAGGGAACTATTGCTTAAGATCACTGACGAATGGGCGGCACCTGTGGCTCAAAGGAGTAGGGCGCCAGCCCCATATGCTGGAGGTGATGGGTTCAGATCCAGCCCTGACCAAAAAAAATGCAAAAAAAAAATCACTGACCAAGGCTGGTACTCTATTGTTTCATTCCTGAATCAGTTAGACTCATCCCTCAGTCACTACAAAGCAGGACAACTGCGGGCCTCCCCTGTGCTGTTGAGGGCAGATGAGGGTACATGAATCCTGCATTCAGGTTAGAGCAGAGTAGAGCAGGAGCTGAGATACAGGCCTGGTTCTTTCTCTCAATTCCCTGTCAAGTATGTTCCTCCTCTTCTCCCAGCAGTGACAGGTGGAAAAGAGGCTTAGAGTGTTACTGAAGTGTCTCCAGGTGGAGATATGAGGCCCAGGGAATGAAGCATCTCCATTACATTAATATTTACACAGCCTCTAGTCTAGTGCTTTCTGTGCTAGACAGTCTGTTGACTTTGGGATGCATTCTTTTCCATTTTAGGAGAGATTTGGTAAATTAGAAAGTTGCTGCTTGTATCAATGTGGAGAAATGGCCTTCCCAGTATCTTTTGTCCTTCTGGTATATCCACCAGGAATAAGACTATATTTATCAATTATTTAAGCATAGCTATCATTTTGTTTTCTAGTCCTTTTGTGGTTACCTATTCTTAGTACACTCAACTGTTTGTTCTTCATCGACGGTTTCTAGTCTTGACTCTCCCTGTCCCCACCCTTGCCACTCTCTTGGCTGCTGCCTTCTTTTCATAGGTTCTTGACAGAGTGGAAAAGGACCATGCTTTCTTGCCAACTCTGAGTGGGCCCACCCTCTGAAGGGCAGGGGAGCTCTCCAGGGAGTAAAGGTGCCTGGATCCCTTTGTACCCTTATACTGAGCTTGAGCTCCCTCCATATCCTTGTCCTGAGGTTTCCCTTTGGAGAGTAATGTAAGAAAAAACTATACAGGACAATGTGAATTTATAACCACACGATGTTACTTAACACCAAGTTGAGTGGGAAAAGCAGCAACCCAGAGTGTGTCATGAGTGCCCAGGTTCAAGGTAATCCTTTTATGTGGAAAGCACTCTCTCCCATGACATGGAAGCCTCTGCAACCAGTTATGGTTTGCTTCATGAGAATTTCCTCCTGATGCTATTTACATTATGAAGGAGTCCTTTGCTAGAGTGACAAAGAGTGAAGGATTTACTATGCTGAGACTTGTAACCCCACAAGGGGTCCCCTTGTGTTCCTAGCTCCTGTCACTCTTGTGGTTAAAAGAATGTATACCATCCTACATTTGTGCCTTTTCCCTCTGGATTTTGTTGTTTTCCTTTTTCTATAATACAGCTGATCTGTTTGGGTTTTCGCAAATTTTCTACTTTATCTTCTATTTCCATTACTAATTTTGATGCCTCTTGGATTCTCTTATACAATGGCTTCCTCTTCGAATTAGAGCTTTACACTCTACAATACCTAGAGGTAGAAAAAAATATTCAAGTGTGATCTGATTAGTACAGAATGCAGTGTAAGTAGCACCTGCCTTAAAGTGGACATTCATGTAGTCTTTCTTTTTCCTCCATCGAAGCTGTGCTAGCTAGACTCAAAGTTGACCTACAACAACTGCTGAAAACTTTAGGACTCAGTTGACCTTTCTGTGACCTGACACACATGACACCCTATTCAGCATTAAATCTCTTTCGAGGCTCAGTGATGATACTACTCCCTCCTGGTTTTCCATCCATCTCTCTGATAATTCCTTTTAAGATTTCTTTAGAGATAACATATCCCCCATTGACTTCTTCTGTGATGGTGTTTGTAAGGGTTACATCATTGCTTTTCTGTTCTTCTCACTCTGTCCTCAATCCCCAGGTGTTTTAACATGCAGGCTTTATGTTATATGCTGTTTACTCATGACTCCTAAATCTGTTTATCTCTATAGCTAGCTTTCTCTTCTGAGACCCAGGCCATTGTATCAATTACTTCCTACCTATCTGTTTTATGGGACCACTCCTCATCCTTCACAGTCCAGGCCTTTTTTGGTAAATGATATTATCACTTGTCACTCAAATTATTAACAGAACTGTGGAGGTCATCCTAGACTTCTCCTTTACTTTTTATTCCTCACATTCAAGTGGGGATTAGTAATTAATTGATACCCATTCAAGATGTATTTTCACATAAGAATAAATATAAGGTGGGATTCACATTATTTCAAATTTTTCCATATAGTGAAGCATATTTTTATTGTACTATTTTAAATATGCAAGATTCAAATTTGTATAAAATACATGCACACTACCCTAAGAACTATGCTAGGTTTTTGCTATAAGTTATCTCATGTAATCCTGTCCAGTCTTTTTGAGTTAGCTATTATTTTGTCCTATTTTACAAATGAAAGAAGTGATGTTCGGGGAAATGGGAGTGGTAGGGTTGAGTTTGACTTATCATACAAGCCCTTTTTACTTTGTAGAGAATATGAATTATACATACTTCCTAGAGTATTCAGATGAAAATGAATGTTATTTTTATTTGTATGAACAGGTCCATTGCTACATGTCCCCACTCATTTAACCTGTAAATTCAACCTTAGTCATCAAATTTAATTCTAATGCCCTCTTTGCCCCTATTCCTTGGTTGTACAAGAGTCTAAGTGGTATTTCACAGAAGACCATTGGATTGGAGTGCATACTGGCAGCTGAGGCTGTGATCACTGCCTAAATTGACACAGTCCTCTGAAGGCAAGAGACTCCAGAGTTTCTAAGCACAGCTTGGGCATGGGCTCCATAGCTCTCAAGGCAGGCCTTGAGGAGGTCAGTTGGTGTGGCTTTCTGATGGCACCCATTATAGGGCCTATAACCTCTTAGGAGGGTCTTCATGGGACAGGTGACTGCCATAGCCTCCATCCCTTCCCTAAGTCTCAAGAACTCTCCAATCTCCCCATCCCTCCAAACACTAGCAACACTTTTTCACTGATCCAACTTCTCTCTTGAAGGCTGGGTATTTTTGTGGAACTGGTTTGGCTTCTGGTAGTTGACAGTTTCTGCTTTTGGCCCTAACACGTAAATGCTATGAAAGGATTCATATTAGCACACAAAAACTTCAAATGTCTTCCTATTTCTATGGTAAAGAAAGAAAAACAAAAATAATGTTTCAGTAGTTGATTTGCCAACTGCTATGATGTCTGTCCTACTAAATGTATGGATGGGGGCATTGTGCTGGGTGCTAGGGATGTAGCTGTGGAATAGTGTTCACTGAGCACTGTTCAGATGTGTTCAACATGTATTGTTATTCTCACCATTCAGTGTATTTGGTATTGTAACCATTTTATATTGAGGATACAGAGGATAGGGTCATAGCAATTTGGTGGCAAAATTGGCATTTGAGATAGACTTTGTTGAATTTAAGTCTGCCCCCACCCCCCCACCCCCAGTACATGATAATACTCATCCTTGAGTTTAGGTTGAACTAAAATGCTAAGTTCTTTATCTGACTTTCTGGCCAGCTGTTCTCCTATGTCAATGCTATTCTCCACTTAAGCACAACAGTTTCCTTTATTCCTGTTTAATTTCTTCTTGTTGATTTTGGTTCTGATTCCAGTATTCACTGTGTTAGCTATGTCTTCCAGCTTTGTGGAATTCACTGATTTGATAAAAATGATTCTTAAAGTCTTATCCATGTTGAAAAAATGTTGAATACAAATCCCATGTACTCTCCCTTTCTGGGCTCTTTCTGCTACCCCTAAGCAGTGACATGCCTCTCTGAGTGAGTTTTTTGTTAATTACTTATCTATAGTTTGTATCGTCCCACAAGCACTTGTATTGTGTGGAATATGGAGTGGTTGGTTTGCTAGTGGGAGGCTGGAGTCAGTAGTAGGGCTACCAAGGTGGTGTAGGTTCTGGTGGAGTGAGGGACAGATTGTCCCATAGCAGGGCTTGGTAGGACATAGTCTCCAGAGAATTTCACATTGTCCAGAGGGCCAACGGCAACAGTCTAGCCTGGGGGTAAGTGCAAAAGAATCCCAAATTGCCACCTAAAGCTATTAGGTGGGACTGGGAAAGTGGGCAGCTGCAAGGGAAGTGGTTAAAGGAGCAGAGAAGGGTGTGCCAGAGCTCAAGCCAGGTGAGGAGAATGTCCTCTGAGGAGAGCTGCCCTTTAGAGCTCAACGTTTCAGTGGGGAAAGGTAGATAACCAGCCAAGGAGGGAGGGAGGGGCAGAGAATGGAATGTGGGAGCCCAATGGGCAGGAGGAGGCTGGTCTGACACAGATCAGAGCTTAAGCAAAAGGAAAAGTGGCCTAATCGAGGAGGGGGACCTGAAGGAGGGGATGGGGTCAGGGTGGAGCTTAGTGGGGTGAGGAGTGAATTTCCTTGTGGGATGCAGGGATCCTCAAACTGCGGCCCGTGGGCCACATGGAACAATGTGATTGTATTTGTTCCCGTTTTGTTGTTTTACTTCAAAATAAGATATGTGTAGTATGCATAGGAATTTGTTCATAGTTGTTTGTTTTTTTTTTAAACTATAGTCCAGCCCTCCAACGGTCTGGCCCCCTGTTTAAAAAGTTTGAGGATGCCTGGATTAGAGACTGGCCTGTGTGAAATGTCAGAAGGAGAGAGGATTCAGAAGTTATTTGCAGAAAGGTGGATGTGTTAGTGGGATATTGGTAGCTCTGGGGGCAGAGATCAAGTAAGTAAAAATATCAGGAACTGGGAGTTAAATTCCTTGCTCTAGGAAGTATGAGTATGGAAATAACACTAGAATGAACCCTGTGGTGTTAGATTGAGGTACTGATGGGAAGTGTCAAAAGATAAAATTAGAACAAAATAAATTTAGTTAAAAGATCTAATTGGCTTTTTCTTTCCTTTTGTTTTTTTTTTTTCTTTTTTCTTTTTTTTAGAGACAGAGTCTCACTGTGTTGCCCATGCTGGAGTTCAGTGGTGTGATCATAGCTCACTGCAGCCTCAAACTCTTGGCCTTTAGCAAAACTTTTACCTCGGCCACCTAACATACTGGGGCTGCAGGTGTTAGCCATTGTGCCCAGTCTAATTGGCTCTTATTTGTGATTTTAGATTTTGGCAACATCTCAAACTTAGAAACTAGAATGAGTGTTCCAATAATCTGAGCAGAGAAGTTTGGTTTTATAGGCAGAAAAAAACTGAATGAAGCAGAAATGGAGAACAAAATGTGGATTGGGTATTTTAAAGTTACTTTCCTTGTGAAAGTTAAAGCAGAGGGACTTGTTTATCATGGCAGCTGACTGGCTTATTTGGGGGTTTAGCTGTTACATCTCTCCCTCCCTCCACTGAGTCTCAACAGTTCAGATAAACAACTTAGTTTCAACTTGGTCACTAGGAACCTTAGTATGAGTGACTCCATTTTCATTTGGTCTGTTGAGCCTACTTCAGGAGTTCAGTCCAAACCAATGGCCTTCTATATATTTTATTGAACAGAAGTCATGGTTTTTAAAAAATGTACACAGTATTGCTTCTAATAGAGAAACTTATTTTATAGCAAAAGAAACACCTCAATGGATCCATGCTCCTGGAATTCACTGGTCTATACCAGTTCTGAAGCAGTGGGTTTGATAGGATAGCCTTTTGAAGACTCAGTTACAGTACCCAGAAGGTTGTGTATACTTCGAACCAGTGTCCAGTAGATGATTCTGTTCCTCCCACAGCCAGGATACATGGGTCCAGGAATCAAGGGTTGGAAATCGAAGTGATATCACTCATTATTACCCTTAGTGAACCACTAGCAAAAATTTTCCTTCCTCTTACCATACTGTTGGCCTAGAAGTCTTATTTCCAAAAGGAGAAATGTTTCCACCAGGAGACACAACAGTGATGTCACTGAATTGGTAATTAAGACTGCCACCTGGCCACTTTGGGCTCCATATGTCTCTGAATCAATAGACAGAGAAGGGAGTTACCGTGTTGGATGGGGGACTGACCCTGATATCTAGGAGAAATTGGACTTCTACTCCACAGTGGGGATAAGGAGGTATCTGGAATACAGGAGATCCTTTTGGGCGTCTCTTAGTATTACTGTGCCTTATGATTAATGTTGGTGGAAAACCATAAGAACCTCATCCAAGCAGGCCCAGACCCTTTAGGAATGAAGGTTTGGATCACCCACCACATAAGGAAATGTGACCAGCCAAGGTGCTTACTGGAAGCAATGGAAATATAGGATGGATAGCAGAAGAAGGTAGTTATAAATATCAGCTATGACTATGTGACCAGCTACAGAAAGGAGGACTATTATTGTCATGAGAATTTCTCCTTATTTTGTTTGAATATATATCAATTACATATGTATCTATGTGTGCATGTCCAATATCTTTGTTTTCTTTTGGATCTTTTTCCCTTAGCATGCAATGTAAGATATATTGACTTTATATCAAATTTTTTAAGAATTTTAAATTTTACATCATGGTATTCAAGCTATTATGAGATTCAAGGAGAAAAGCAAACATACTCAAGTATTTTATTTCCTGTTTTGGGAAGGAGTTAGTATATTATCAGCTATATGCAGCACAGTAGTATCATGTTAGGCAGAATTATGACCTTGTCATCGTATGATTGAGTATGATTTAAGGAGATTTGTATAGGTGCTGAGTTTACAGGGGTGGACTAGCTTTGATATGGGGGCATGAGTCTTCTCTTGGACTTGGACTGGAACTTATACTATGGGCTCTCCAATACCATCCACTTTTGAGTCTCCAAAATGCTGACCACAGATCTTGGACCTTAGCTTTCATACTTTCATGAGCCAATTCCTTACAGTAGATATATACATCCACATCCACATATCATTGGTTCTGTTTCTCTAAAGAACCCAAACTAATTCAAGACACAATGTAGGGAACAGGGAACTAGGAGTGGAGAATCAGGGAAGAACCAGGATGGGTAATGTGGCATTTTGAAAACTGGTAGAATGATTTCCATTAGGGAAAAAAAAAAAAAAAAAAAAGGAGATCCACAGTAAATGGTTAATGTCAGTGTCTTTCTGGGACAAAAGGTTCTAAAGAAAAAGTTCTTGAATGTAGGTTTTCTTTCTTTCTTTCTTTTTTTCTTTCTTTTTCTTTTCTTTTTTTTTTTTTTGAGAAAGGGTCTCACTATGTTGCCCTCTGTAGAGTGCTGTACTATCACAGCTCACAGCAACCTCAAACTCTTGGGCTTAAGTGATTCATTTGTCTCAGCCTCCCAAGTATCTGGGACTACAGGCACCACCACAACGCCTGGCTATTTTTGTTGTTGTTGTTGTCATTGTTTAGCAGGCCTGAGGCCAGGTTTGAACCCACCAGCCCCAGTGCATGTGGCTGGTGCCCTAACCACTGAGCTATGGGTGCTGAGCCTTGAATATAGTTTTAAAAGGGCAATGTTTATTAAATATTATTAGTGTGTATATGCTTATTGTTAATTTCTGTCCTTTTATGGATGTTTCATAATATTTTTATTTTGTGTTAAGCAGAATTTTCTAAATTTATTTGGCTACATTATCATTTTCTTTTACTCCAAAGTGTTTTTAATATTTTAAGGAAAACTTTTGGAAATACTGGTCTGTATCCCTGGGATCCAGTGTTTAATTGATAGGCTATAACCACCATGATTCAGACTCATATGAATTCATATATTGAAAATAATATTTTGACCTTTAATGGAATTTGGGAAACATAGTTGCTAAAGACTGAATGTTTATGTTCCCCCAAAACTCATATGTTGAAACCTAACCTTAATATGATAGTGTTAAGAGGTGATGCTTTGGGGAGGTGATTAAGTCTTGAGGGCAGGATTGGTGCCCTTATAAAAGAGGCCCCAGAGGTGTTCCTTGCCCCTTCTTCCATGTGTGGACACAGCAAGATTACTGTGTCTGAAGCAGGAAGTGGCCCTACATCAGACACTGAATCTGCTCATGCTTTAATCTTGGATCTCCAGCTTCCAGATCTGTGAGTAATAAATTTCTGTTGTTTGTAGGTCACCCAAACCATAGCAGCCTAAATGGACTAAGATAATAGTGGGGTGCTTTCTGGGATACTAACTTCTTGAGGGAGCATGTCTCTTTGAGAATAAGTCCAAATTTTGGAGAAATAAAAGACAAATGCAAAGTAAAAAACTTAGGTATTAATTGATGTATTGGTTTTTCCTTAAGAAGCCATCCATATACATGGGAAGAAGCTCATATTAGTTGCATTTTTAGACTAATTATCATTTTACATATTTTAAAATATATTAAAAACAGGAATAACTTAAAAGTTACCATCTTAGTTTGGGTGTGCAGAATAAAATAGTTGCTAAGAATAGTCCAGGTATTATAGCAATATTTAAAAATGTAGAAGATTAAGCTTAAGTGCAATGTGCAATTTAGCCAGGAAAGCAGACTGATTTATTATTAACCGTTTTACTTTGGGGAGTTTTATTTCTGATGGGATGTGGTTAAATTTTCCTCTATGTGTTTGGAAATGGAAGTGTTGTTATATTTTTTGACATTAGATGTTGTGCAAAGAGGAATGGTTAAACAAGGAACAGAATGCTTTTGACCTCATATTGGTTAAAGTTCTATTTTAACTTTGGGTGAAAAGAATGACTTCATTACACAACCGAGTTTTACTTTTGAACAAATTTTGCCTTCAAGAAAAAAGGTGTTTGCAGAATTTTGACACAAGTATCTCCTAGCAGAATTTGTCAGTAAATTATGAACTCATAATTATATACTGTCAAGTAGGTTATGATTGGAAAATATCCAATAATTATCTGTATGAACATTTGGGAAAATGTTCAAAATAGACTGTGTGGTGGGATTGAATATTATGCTGAGAGGAGTGTTTATAAATAAATAGACTCATTCTGTTCTAGGTAGGACTGTAGTCAGACAGGAATGATCTATCATTCTAGAAGAGAATGGTTTCTTTGGGAATTTTGTAGGAAAACAAGCCCTAAATGTAGAAAGCTAAAGTAAGAATCTCAGTTCTAAATAACTTTTTTTTTGGAGAAAGAGTCTTAAGCTGTCGCCCTGGGTAGAGTGCTGTGGCATCATAGCTCACAGCAACTGCCAACTCTTGGGCTCAAGTGATCCTCTTGCCTCAGTTTTTTTGTATTCTTAGTAGAGAAAGGGTCTCTTGGGCTCAGGTCTCACTTGGACTCCCTTGAGTTCAAGCAATCCACCCACCTCAGCCTCCCAGAGTGCTAGGATTATAGGCGTGAGCCACTGAGAACTGTGTGTTATGGACTGAATTATGTTGTTCCTTCTTAAATTTATATATTGAAGCCTTAACCTTCAATGTGATGATATTAGGAGGTAGTACCTTTGGGAGGTGATTATGTTAAGCTGAGGATATGAGAGTGGAACCCCCCAATGGGATTAGTGCCCTTATAAGAAGACACCAGAGCTTCCTCTCTCTGTCATGTGAGCACACAGGAAGAAGGTATCCATCTGCAAACCAAAAGGAGGGCCCTCACCAAGAATTGGAGTTGCTGGCACCCCAATCTTCAACTTCCCAGCCTTTAGAACTGTGAGAAATAAATGTCTATTGTTTAAGCCTACAAGTTAATGGTGTTTTGTCATAGCAGCCTGAAGTGACAAAGATACAATGTGGTCTACTGTATTCGATTTAATTTCTCTGATCTGTAATTTTCAGATTTGTATAATTGGGATAAAATTTATGTGAACCATGATGTTTGTGAATGAGCCCATCCATACTAATCTTGAGTAAACCAATATTGAATAGGAAATCAGTCTGCTGAGAAGGGAGAACCCTTGAACAGACAGTGCTGGTGGCATGTGGCTGGTGCAGCTTTATGTGACTGGTGCACAGTGTACGAGTGGGTAGACTGTGATTTAATGGATCCAAGAGATTTGCTGTGACATTTAAAAACACATATGTCCAAGCTGCTTAACACTGACCTAAATTACTAATGAATGCTTAAATATATTCATATTCTAACAGATCTCTTCCCTGGTCCCTTAGTCACAGCTTTTGCAGATGCCTGCTTTGTTTAGTCCCACCTAAGATGGGACTAAGATGGGGCAGGGATCCAGGTTCTCCCTGTGTCATTTTTTTGTTCCTAGCCAGAGGACCAGCCTATCTGAAGATTCTAATATAGGCTTTGGTATTTTAGTATTATTGGACTGATATTAAACTTCTAATTTATTTTATTTTATTTTACATCAAGAATAAAGATGTTTTCCATTTTTCCAACTTGAGGTATGGTCTCCTGGTTACAGAACTCACTAACAGGGCTTCATACTCAGTCACTGGGTAGAAGTACCCAAGGGATGTACCTGACAGCTAAGAGAAAATCAGCTTTCACAGGGATGTTTTTCTCATTTTTTCTTTTTCTCATTTTACGAGCCTCAAGAAATACAGATATCTTGACCTGATGGAAACTCCTCCTTCAGCTTGACTGAGCAACTTTAACATTTAGTCCTTGTAAATTACTTTGCCAGGATACATGGAAAGCACTTGTAAACTAAGTGCTATCTAGTTGCCAAGGAGGTCTTGCTATTGTTATTGGATGGTGCATACAGACACAAAATTCTGTGATGCACAAATTGTTTCTAGTTTAGAAGATTTCTACTGTATTTTTTTCCCCATCCAGTGCCAATAGTGTTTGAATTTATTTATTTGTTTTCTACTTTGTTTATGACAAGAACTCTTCACATGAATTATTATTATCCAGACAATCTAACAAATAAGTAGGGAGTGCTGGTATTACCAGAGAATAGATTTAGTTTTCCCAAAGTTCTTTTCCTTGAGACCTGGCTTGTCTTGGAGATCAGGGAATTACAAAATCTTAGAAGCATTGAATCTTTGTGCATTTGAACTTTAAGGGACTTAAAGTTCATGTCTTTGAACAGAAATTTATGAGGTTATGACTGATAAAAAGTACCTGCTTAACAAACAAGTGTTAAATGAACTAGTGAATAAATTAATAATTCCCCACATAATAGAAAAGTCATCAAAATCCTCATGTACTAGAATACCTTTCAAATAAAAGTCTATCTCCATTTATGCAAGAATTTAACATCTAGGTGATGGGTAGGATCCATCTCGATATGAGCTTTTTTTTTTTTTTTTTTTTTGTTCCTGTACTTAACATCCTGTTGGAATTCATACTTGACAATCGATAGCTCCATCCCAGGTCAGGATCCTCTCTGGAACACACCCATTGCTCCATCAAGGTCAGTGGACAGGAACCATTCCTGGTCAGCCCACCACAGTTTAGTCCTTTGTCCTTCTTCCCTGTTCATGTGTGGAACACATGTATAGATACTCCCAATATCAGTCTAACATCACAAGGTGTTAGAGAATTGATTTAGTTCTCACCATGAGCTTTGTAAATTCTTTTCTTCAGGAGCTTGCTTGTTTTAGAGACCAGAGAATTACAAAATCTTAAAATAATAGTCTTTGCGTGCCAGAAGGGTCTTTCCTTACAAAGCTAAAGTCCACCTGCTGTTGATTTCCTCCCAGGGATCCATGTTCTATCTCGTAAGAGCAAATGAAAATATCTGCTGTGCTCCTGGTGCTTCAGTTGATTGCCAACATTTCATAGTCTCCCTTATCCCAGGAGTCATCCCTGGTCTCTTTCAAGACTGTCACTCATCTCCACATGATTCAGGAGGAGTGGAGAGTGGACAGGAGGCTTGAAAAGTCTCAGATTCCAGGGAGATGCTGCCTGCAGCTGCCTCTGTATCCTATCCTCAGCTGGGATCATGGATCACCATTACCCATTTCAGCTCAGGACAGAGCTGGCTTCCTTGCACTTACGAATTCTTTTTCTTTTATTCTCTTCCTACTAGAGGTGGAGGGCTTCTTCACTCATCTTTTGTTCTCTTTGTTAAATTTTTCCATTTCCCACATGATGTGGGATTTCATTCCCCTTTCTCACATTATTATTTGCTTGTGGACCACTGGATGCTACTCCTTCTCCTGAAGATCCTGTGTCCCCTGGCACATAGTGGGTGCTTATACTTACCAAATAGGATTGAATATTCTTATATTTCATACTAATATAGACTGTCAGTGATACAGTTTTCTTAAAATTCTGCTTTTTATTCTAAGTCCCATCTTGTCAGTTTTTTTTGGTTTAGGACGTCTTATATGGAATAACCATGCAGTGGTTATCTCTGGAATTGAATCAGGAATCCACACTCCCCTGCCCTGACATTCTTCCTGGGTGCCATGCTGGTAACAGCCTGTGTTCCTTGTGGAAATATTTTCTGTTTTTTCCAGGTGTAATTGTATATGAACATTTAAAAATTCTCAATATACATTATATTGTTCTACATTATAGAATAAATGGTACCACTCCCTAGGAGAAAGGTAGTTTCATGCTTTGTAATATAATGTGGAACACTTGCCTTTTTAATGTTTCTGGGCAATACTTCATGGCATTTATGAGGTATGACCTAAAAAGTAGTTGCTTAACAAATAAGTGTTAAGTGAACTAGTGAATAAATTAATAGTTCCCTGCATATTAGAAAAGGCATCATTTGGTCTTATTCTAAGAATACTTTTCATATAAAAAGTCTGTCTCCTTTTATGCAAGAATTTAACATATAGGTGATGGCTAAGATCCATTTTGATATGAGCTTTCTTTTTGCTATAATTAATATCCCGTTAGAATTCATAGTTGGCAATAAATCACACAATATGGAAAAATAAATCTTTTAGACTTAACATTAAAAATTACATAACAGCAATAGTGGGAGTCTAGTTTTCACTCTCTGGCCAAGAATCATAAAATTTTAGAGACTAAAGAGATCTTTAGGTATTATCTCATGAAAGATTCTTATTTTCCAGGTGAGTAAACAGAATCAGATAAGTTAGCTAATGCTACTGGGTTGCATTATGTCCTCCCAAAATTCTTACTCACCCAGAACCTCAAAATGTGACCTTATCATTTGGAAATATGATTTTTTCAGACGTACTTAGTTGAGTTCATATGGAATTAGGATGGGCCCTAAATATAATCACTGGTGTTTGTGCAAGAGAAAGGAGAGGGACAGGCATACACATAAACACAGGAGGAAAGCATATGATGACAGATACAAAGACTGGAGTGATGTAGCTATAGCCAAGGAATGCTAGCAGCTACCAGGTGCTAGGAAGAATTCTGTGGAGACTTCAGAGGGAACACTGACCCCCTAACATCTTTATTTCAGATGTAGCTATAAGCCATGCAATTGCAGCAATCACCACCAGGTACAAGGAAGAATTCTCCTATGGGGATTACAGGGTGAGCACTATTCCCCAACATCTTGATTTCAGATCTCTAGCCTTCAGAACTGAGAGAATAAATTTCGGTTATTTTAAGCCACTCAGTTTGTAGTAATTTGTTATGGTAGCCCTAGGAAACAAAAACAGTAACCTTCAAAAGTGTAGTGATGACTTTGGATTAAAGGCCAAGTGAATCAAGGCCCAATCTACCATGAGCAGTTGTGCTCTTAATTCTCCTGTTTACTTAGAGATGCTCTCATCTGGGATTTTATATCTTAATTAGTTGAGTACAGTGTGCTGTCCTTAGAGCTTTGCTTCCTGCTTCACTCGTTGTCTAAGTTGTTCTAGCACAACTCATTTGTTCTATCACCTCCCCTCTCAGAGCACCGGCCCTATACTTCTACTGCTTTTCTGTGTCACTGCTTTTTCTAGGTGAGTTTATGTTTCGAACATAGACCAATCCTAATACTTCCTCTTTCTTCAAAAATACTCTGTAAGTGCAGCACAGGTATAAAACTACAAGTACAGTTCTCAGGCCACTTCATCCACCTTTCCAGGACTTTTGGGTCATTTCAATAGCTGATTTAATTGCCAGCATCTTTTTTCCTTCTGCAGTACCTGCAGACAAAAAGTGAAGTGTTTATTTTATAATGTCCTTTGATTTTGTAATGTCCTTTTATAATGTCCTTCATTATGTTGGTCTGTATTTTTATTCCATACCTTAAGGTTTTGATTGCTGTGTTGTAGTAAGTTTTTTTTAACTTTTTTTTTTTTTTTTTTTGCTATTTTTGGCCAAGGCTGGGTTTGAACACGCCACCTCTGGCCAGTGCCCTACTCCTTTGAGTCATAGGAGCTGCCCTCAAAGTTTTTTTTAATTTATTAAATACATTGGACTTGAGAGCACCAACTCTGTTCTTTTTCAAAATCATTTTTGGCTATTTGGGACCTCTTACAATTCCATACAAATTTGAGGGTCAGCTTTTCCAATTCTTCAAAGAGAACCTTTGGAATTTTGATAGGTATTGCATTGAATCTATGGATCACTTTGAGTAGTATCCATATCTTAGTATTTTCATTGTTAATAGTATCTATTCTTTGGATATTTGATAAAATGCTCTTGTAAAAGTCTTTGGGCCTGTGTTTAGTTTGGTGTTTATTTATAGACAGATTTAAAATTCTAATTCAGTTCTTTTTATTGTTGTTATTACTATGTGTTCCAATCTGCAAATGTGGGATGCTTATCCATTTATTTAGGTCTTTAATTTTTTTTCAGCAATGTTTTATAGTTTTCAGTATACTAATCTTTCACCTCCTTAGTAAATTAAATTATTTGTACATATTTTATTCATAAGTGGGGCATTAAAATGAAGTATTTCAGATATGCAAAAAAAGTAATGAACAACTGTGTACTCAGCATACAGTTTAAGAAATAAAGCATAATGTACAACTAAAGCTTCTCTGATTGCATTCTCTTCTCTCAGAGGTAATTACTCTCTTAAATTGAGTGTTTATTATTTCCTTATATAGTATAAATTAGGCAGGACATTAGTCCTCCTGAAGACATCCATATCCTCATCCTCAGAATATAAGAATATGCTACCTTACATGGCAAGAGTTTATTTATTTTTATTTTTATTTTTTGAGATAGAGCCTCAAGCTGTTACCCTGGGTAGAGTGCTGTGGCATCACAGCTCACAGCAACCTCCAACTCCTGGACTCAAGTGATGCTCCTGGACTCAACAGTTCTTTTAGATGTCAGTAAATTAAAGATGGGGGGATTACCCCAGATTATCTGGGTGGACCCATTGACATCACAAGGATGCTTATATGTAAAAGAGAGAGGCAGGCCTTCTTGTAATACATCTCTCCAAGGGCCAGGTAAGTCTTAGTATCTCTAGCTTTTATGACCTAGAGGTATCTCCAAGTTCCTGGGTCCCATTTTCTCTTTGAATTGTAAATTACTAGGGGGGTCTTCCTGGCACTTTAGGAATGTGACTAATCCAGGCTATAGCCATTTGACTTTCTTAGGGAGATAAGAGACCTTTTATTATCCTTTTGGAATAGAGCAATTAACTAGACAAATGGCTACAGATCTAATCTACAAAGTAAAATATTTGTAGTGGAAATGAAGGCTAAACATTCTTTAGCTTTATATTATATAGATATCTGGAGGCTGGAGATTTTTGTGGGAGCCCTGAGAAATCCAAGTAAAGCTTATTCCCTCACATTGGTCTGTCAGCTCTTGAGGTAGTTTGGTATTATCTTTCATTATGACTGTGGATTTGTCAATTTCTCCTTATAACTTTGTGGCTATTTTATTAGGTGCTTACACATTTAGGATTGTTAAATATCTCCAGTAAATTGTTTTCTTTCTTTCTTTTTGAGATAGAATCTTACTCTGTTGGGCCCCTGGGTAGAGTGCTGTGGCTTCATAGCTCACAGCATCTTCAAACTCCTAGGTTCAGGGATCCTCTTGCCTCAGCCTCCTAAGTAGCTAGGACTACTGATGCCCACCACAATGCCCAGCTAGTTTGTCTATTTTTAGTAGATACTGGGTTTCGCTTTTGCTAAGGCTGGTCTCCAATTCCTGAGCCCAAGGAATCCACCTGCCTTGGCCTCCCAGAGTGCTAGAATTACAGGTATGAGCCACCAGGTCTGCATAAATTGTTTTTTTATTAATTATTATATAGTCATCTGTATCAGAAACTTTAAAAAAATTTACCTAAAATACGATATGAAATGAATGCAAATGAAAGGAAATCTGGTAACTATTATTCTACTCTCTCCTTCTGTGAGTTCAGCATATAAGAGAAGTCATGCAGTATTTGTCTTTCTGCGCGTGGCAGAGAAGATTTTAAGTGTGTCCTTTGCAAGAAAAAGTAAAAGTATGTGAGGTGATGGATTTTTTTTTATTAAATCATAACTGTATACATTGATGCATTTATGAGTTTCAGTGTACTGATTTGATATGCAATGTGAAATGCTTATGGTGATGGATTTTTAATTAACCCAATTTAATAGGTCACATTGTAAACCTATGTCAAAACATCACAGGGCACCCCATAAATATATTACAGTTATTATTTGTCAATTAAAAATAAATTTAAAAGAAGGCTGATAGCTGTATTAATGTCAGGGAAACATTAAAGCAAAAACCATTTTTGGGGATAATTTTTGTCTTCCAACCTGTGAATTTTGTTACATTTATTGTAAGTATTGATATACTTGTATTCATTCTTCTCAATCTTATTTTATACCATTTATTATCTTTTTATATTCTTTTCTCCTCCTTTCTTGCCTTTATTGAGTTTTATTTTATTTTATTTATTTTTTATTTATTTTGAGACATTGTTTTACTTTGTCACGCTTGGTAGAGTGCCCTGGCGTCAGAGCTCATAGCAACTGCAGACTCTTCTGCTCAAAGAATCCTCTTGCTTCAGCCTCCCTGGAACTGCAGGTGCTCTTCATAACACCTGGCTATTTTTAGAGATGGGGTCTCACTCTTACTCAGCTTGATCTTGCGTTCCTGAGTTCTAGCAATCCACTTGGCTCAGCCTCCCTGAGTGCTAGAATTACGGGCGTGAGCCACTGTGCCCACCCTATTTATTGAGTTTTAAAATCTACCCCCTATTCTCTACTTTCATGTTTTAGAAAACATATATTTGATTTCTACTATTTTACTGGTTACTCTAAAATATTTTTAACTCATGTATTTACTAACAAGGCCAGAAGAAATAAATTAACATTAATACTTTCTTCTTGAATAATAATCTAAATTTAGAGCACTTTAACTCTGATTACTCCCTCCAGTGTTGCAGTATCATTATTATCTAGTGTTTTTGCCTCACCTTTTTATATTCTCACATTAGTCATCATTATACTATTTTATAAGTAGTGATTCTACCTACATTTTAAATTCTTTGACCATCACTACTATTTGCATTTTACACCTTTCTTCTGTTTTCAGTGTTCTGTAGAAGTTCTTTTGTGAAAGGTCTATTGGTGGCAAATTCTCTTAGCCTTTGTCTTGAAGTGTCTTATTTATTTATTTAGTTATTTATTTTTGTGTGAACAGGGGTTTCCTTGGGTTGCCCCATCTGGCTTCAAATCCCAGGTTCAAGTAATCCTTCCACTTCAGCCTTCCGAGTGGGTGGGACTATAGGCATGTGCCAATGTGCCTGGCCAAAGTGTCTTAATGGCCATTTTTGAGCTGTATTTACTTGCATGTGGTATCAAAAATTGATAATTATTTTCTGCTCACTTCTGCTTTATATCTTTGCCATCTAAGTGACATTCTTTTATAGGTAATCTGTCTCTAGTTGCCTTTAAGATTTTTTTTGTTTGTTTTTGTTTTTGGCCTTTTGAAGTTTCCCTATAATGCTGTTACCAGACAAAGAGGCCCCAGTCACCTGGCACTGTCAGCCAATATGCAGAGATGAAAATAGGTCCACCAAACTTTGTCAGAAGGCTGAGATTCTGGAGAACAGTGAGAGTACCCTCTCCAAGACTGTTCTATTCTTCCATTTCCAAAATTACAGTTTTATACATAAAAAGTTCAAAGTGAAGACCTCATTAACCCTTATTTTAAATAATAATCAGCATAACCCAGTGATCTATTATAACATTTCCAATTCAAAAGTTAATCTCCTAAATCAGTCTATCTAAACTAATCAAGATAGGCATCTTTAGGTTGGGGAGCTAAATTTAGAAAACAATAAGAATGGGAGACAGGAGGTAAAGGTCACTTAGGACCTAAACCAACCAGGCCAGCTGTGTCCTGTTGGCCCTATAGCCTAACTGACACCTCCTTATTTTTGCCACATGCACTCTCAATGCCATGAATATCTTTTCATTTTCCTGCTTGGGACTCTTTGTGTTTTTTTTTTTGGAAACAGAATCTCACTCTGTTGCTCCAGGCTAGTGTCATAGCGTTGTAGCTTCATAGCTCACAGCAACCTCTAACTCTTGGGCTCAAACCATCTTCAGTCTCCTGAGTAGCTGACACTATAGGCACTTGCTGCTAACGCCTGGCTAGTTTTTCTATTTTTAGTAGAGACTGGGCCTTGCTCTTGCTCAGGCTGGTCTCCAACTCCTGAGTTCAAGCAATCTACCTGTCTTAGCCTCCCAGAGTGCTAGGATTACAGGCTTCTTGAATCTGACAATTGTTGCCTTTCATCATTTCTAGAACATTTTAATATGTGGTATTTTAAAATTTTTCTTTGATTCAATTTTCTTTGTTCCCTCTTGGAAATTCTATAAAAATGTATGTTGGACCTTTTCATGTTCTGATGAGATGTGAGGTTCTTTGGCCTCTCTGTCCCAAGAATGGGAGGAGGGTCTCCGTGGCAGCGGCAAGTGTTACAGCTCGAAATGAAAGAGTCAGACTCAAAGAGTGGGCATCAGCGCTGGTTTAATAGCAAGAAGGCTTCCTCATAGACACAGAAGGTGGGACCAAGTGAGGGTTGCCGATGAAAGGTGGTGAGTGCTGGGTATGTATCCTGACCATCACCCATAACCCATCCTGGCCAATGAGGTCTGTTTATTTTCTTTTTCTTTTTTCTTTTCTTTTATTTTTTTGTAGAGACAGAGTTTCACTTTATCACCCTCAGTAGAGTGCTGTGGCATCACAGCTCACAGCAACCTCCAACTCCTGGGCTTAGGCGATTGTCTTGCCTCAGCCTCTCGAGTAGCTGGGACTACAGGCGCCCGCCACAAGGCCCAGATATTTTTTTTGTTGCACTTTGGCCAGGGTGGGTTTGAACTTGCCACCCTTGGTATATGGGGCCAGAGCCCTGCCCACTGAGCCACAGGTGCCGCCCACTTTTTTTTTTTTTTTTTCTTAGAGACTCAGTTTGTCATCCTCGGTAGAGTGCTGCAGTGTCATATCTTACAGCAACCTCCAACTCCTGAGCTTAGGCGATTGTCTTGCCTCAGCCTCCCAAGTAGCAGGGACTATAGGTGCCTGCCACAACGCCCGCTATTTTTGTTTTTGTTGCGGTTTGGCTGGGGCTAAACCCGCCATGATCCTACTCACTGAGCCACAGGCTCCACCCAAGTCTGTTTATTTTCAGACCTCCTGATTATTGATTGTTTCTTA
>CAUYPK010065226.1:0-26769 GCA_963574355.1 Loris lydekkerianus
TCTTTTAATGTAAGATGCAATTCTTGGATGCAGCAGATATCTGGCTTGAGTTTTTGTATCAAGTCAGCCAACCTGTGCCTCTTTAGAGGACAATTTAAACCATTCACATTAATTGAGACTATTGATAAGCCTTTCAAGAGTCCGTTGGACATTTTTAATCCTTGTGCGACTGTGGAAGTTGGAATTTGATTAAAATTTTGGGGTGGGTTCACTTTTGTGGTAGAGGATTATGCTGGTCTTTATGGAGGAAGGTCTGAGAATATCCTGGAGAGCTGGTTTAGTTATGGCAAATTTCTTCAACATGTGAATGTCATTGAAGTATTTAATATCTCCGTCATAAATGAAACTCAGTTTAGCTGGATCCTGGTACAGGATCCTGGGTTGAAAGTTATTTTGTTTTAGGAGATTAAAAGTCGATAACCATCCTCTTCTAGCTTGAAAGGTTTCAGCAGAGAGATCTTCAGTTATTCTAATATTCTTGCCTTTGTAGGTGATGATTTTCTTTCATCTGGCTGCTTTCAGAATTTTCTCCTTCATATTAACTTTAGTGAAATTGATTATGATGTTTCTGGGGGATGTCTTATTTGGGTTGAGTCATGCTGGAGTTCTGAAACTGTCTGCTATCTGAATTTCAGGATCTCTTGGCATGTCTGGAAAGTTCTCCTTCATAATCTCATGGAGAAGGGACTCTGTGCCTTGTGAAGCCACTTTGTCCCTTTTGGGGATCCCTATAAGATGAATATTGGTTTTCTTCTAATTATCCCACATCTCTCTGAGAGAGTGATCTGTTTTTGCTCTCCATTTCGCTTCCTCTTTGACAGTTTGGGAGCGTTTGAAAGCTTTATCTTCAATGTCAGAAATCCTTTTTTCTGCTTGCTCCATTCTGTTACTGAGGGATTCTACTGTGCTTCTCAGATCTTTGAGAGCTGCAACTTCTTGTCTCAGTGTGTCAAAATCTTTGGTCATTTGGTCTTTGAATTCATTGAATTCTTGAGATATCTTTTGGGTTACTGCTTGGAATTCTAATTTGATCTTATTTGCTATCCAGATTCTGCATTTGATTTCTGACATCTCAGGTTTTTGTTTGTTTATGGGATCTTGCAGCTGTGTCTGCCTCATTGTTCCTTGGGGGAGTTGGTCTATTCTGACTATTCATGTTGCCAGAATTTTTCCTTTGATTTCGCCTCATGATTGTTTTTCACTGTTGCCTCTGGCCATCCTCAGAGTTGGGGAAGTGTTTCTCCAAGATTAGACCCCAGCGGGATCACTCTATTTTTGCTGAATCTTTGTAGGGAGTGATGCTGTGTAGCTTCTCTGGGGCTGCCCCAGCCAGGGAGTTCTGGTTGTGAAAGCAGCTCCGGAGTGTGACACACTCGGATCTAGCAACAGGGCAGTGGCAGTGCACACGGTTCTGGGAGTGCCTGGTGCCCAGTGACTTTGGCACAGAGAGCCCAAGGCTCCAGCAGTCTTTCACCAGGAGAAGGACTCTCTGCAGAGGCAGGGAGGGCTCCGGAGTGCACGTGGTTACCAGAGTCCCTGGCTAGATGAGCAGGCGGTGTGGAGGAAAGGAGGGTACAGGAGGGAGGACGGGCATTGTGTTGCTCCCGGAGTTCCTGGTCAGGGCATGCAGAAGCCCAGAGAATGCGAGTCTTCCAGGTAGGCTTGGGTCACGGGTTCTGGAGCAGCTTTTACCGTGGTCTGGGTGGGTACCGATAGCGGGTCACGGGTTGCTGTGCAGCTCTTTCAGAGGTCCTGGTGGGCACGGATCCTTGTTTTAGTTTTTATTTCCCTGACTACAGGTGAGGCTATGCATCTTTCCACATGTTCATTGGCCATTTGTGTTGTCTCCTCTGTGAATTGCCAATTCTTCTCCTGGGTGGTTCATTTTATTGTTATAGTTTATAGAAGTTCTTTATAGACTTGCTTCTAACCCTTTGTTGCTTATGTGCATGGAAAATATTTTCTCTGGTCAGTGGCTTTGGTTTTCTCTTTAACTATGTTTTGCTTTTAATTTGTTATTTATTTTGTTGAGTCAAAATTTTAAAAATATTCCAGACTGTGGAACTTACATTCCAGTGGGAAGAGACAATAAAAAGAATTTAAAAAGTCATTATGTAATGTACATACATGATCTGATATGCAGGTATACATTCTAAAGATGTAAGTGCTAGGAAGAAAAAGAAGGAAGAAGATAGAGTAGGTATAATGTAATGGTCAGGAAAGGATTCATTGGGAATGACATTTGAGCAGGGACAAAGTGTGCACATTTGTTCACTTTGCTTCAGTTGCAAGTTGCAGAAATCCCCTTGATCTTGTTCATTCAAAAGGATAATTATTAGGATGATACTGAAGAGACCCATGGACTCCCAGGGAAAGTGGAGAGCAGCCTAGAACCCAGGCAGTTGCTGCATCTCCTCTTTTGTGCACATTTGCCTCAGCTTTCCTGACAGATGGAATTTCTGTGCCTCCTCATCTATATGGGGTACAAAAGACAGCTGCCAACCAAGTTCATGCATTACAGGTCCAATTACACAAGGAGACTCATTTTCTTTGTTCCCAAGACTGTGCTACCAGGGAATGGAATCTGATTGGCTCAGTTTCCATGAGGTGTTTATCCCTGGTCCAATCAGCAACAGGAATGGTCCCATGGCTGCCAGTTGCCTGCTATGTTGGATTAGGGATGGAGTGCTTCTAAGACCTCTTTTAAACACTGCTTGTGCATCAGCAAGACACATGCACATGTATGCAGACATGCACACACAAACTCAATGAGCTTCTCATTCACTATTCTAAATGCTTGATGTTAGATTTCCACCTTGACTTTATAATCAGAAAAATCTTCTTTGTTTTTAATTAAAGATATAATTGCATTTTTCTAAGTAAAATAGAAAACAGGGAGGCATCCCCCTCACCCCCATGAAAACTCAACATTTTTTGGTAACAAATTCCTGGTTTTTGTGACTATTTGTGATGCCAACCAGTGAAATCAATTGCTGCCAATCTTAGATTTTCTTGCTGTCTGGCCTTTATCTAGTAGCTGACTTTACCTCTCAGTTTTGCTGATAGCAATTGGAGCAAAGACTATTACTTACTTGGAACGGCCAAGTTCCTGAAGCCTCCTCTTTTTTTGCTAGTTCTGGCTCAATTTTGACTCATGCAAGGAAACTAGGGACAGGAATTGGAGACTACAAAATAGGCACAGTTTCTTGTCTTCAAGGGGCTTATAGTTTTAGTAAAGAAGACAGACTAAATAATCACACCAATTATGATAACAAATGGAGATAATGATGTGAAGAAAAGGAACATTCATGAAAATGCACAGTAAGGAAATAAGGTGAGATTGGGGAATTAGAAAGGAAGTGATGTTAGAATTGATATAGAAAGGGAGAGAATTAAGCAGGTGAGGGAGAGCCTTAGGGTTTTGGGAGAGAGCAGCCTATGTGATGTCCTGTGAGACTGAGAGGAGGCCAGTGGCTGGTGGGCAGAGAATGATGCAGGAGGTCATTCAGGAAGGTAGACTGGGAGCACCCTCTTGTGCATGGCCTTCCGAGCCATGATGAATATACTGGTCTTTATCTGAAGCCAATGAGAAGTCATTCAATGAGCTTGAAGTGGGGAACAATGTGTTTATGCCTGTGTTTTGAAAATATTCTCTGCCAAAAGTTTAGAGTGGAGCCAGAATGCATTTAGCAAAGTAAAAAAGGTAGTATTTGCAGTTGTCCAGGCAAGAGATGAAAGTGGCTTATATCAGTGTGGTTTAGGTAGATATAGAAATAAGCACACATATCTGACATATTCCAGAGCTATTTGATAGAGAAAGTAGACAGGCTAGAAAAGGGTCAGTGGAGAAAGGAGAAAGAGATAGAAGGAGAGAGGTGGGAGAGAAGGAAAGAGAAGAGAGGAAGAGCAGGGAGCAGAAAAGAAGGAAGGGGGATGGAGGAAGGTGAAAGTGGGAGAACCAAGAATGATGTTTAGTGACCTAGGGAACTAGACAGATGATGCTGCAGTTCATGAAGATAGGGGTGTTGGGAAAGAAGATCATGAATTTGACCTTGAACATATAGAGTTTGGGATACATTTTAGGCAACCAATATGATCCATTATAGACAAAAAAAGATATTGAATATGAAGTATATTATATGAATGTATAGCTGAGAAGAGAAATCTAGCCTGAAGATAGATATTTGGAAGTTGTTTGTCAATAAGTGGCAGTTAAACTGGGGGCATTGAATAAAACAACCTAGGGACAGAATAGAAAAAGTGTCAGTTTCCCTCACTAAAAATCAGTAGGAAAAAAAAAAAAGGGAAATTATAGTGTGCTTCTTCATTTTCAAAACTCACTATGAATATGACAAAATGGACCTCTTTTCTTTCTCCCGAGAGCTGAAAACAGGGTATGATGAAACAAAGTGAATTTAGAGTGAAGAGATGCATCCTACATGGTCATCTGCATTTTCTGCATGCATAAAATGTGGCACTGTTCCCCCCTTCTAAGAGCTTATCTATACCTAGGATCCTATATCTGGCTTTTGTTGACCTGCATAAGTGGCTTTATAAATAAGGGCAGGTTCTGCCAGATGGACCTCTTGGGCACCATCACAGAAAAAGCATGAGCTGCAGCACTGCAGAGTGGTGGCATGCTAGGGTCCCAATCTCTATTGCTCAAGGACATCCTATTCCTCATTAGAAGAACCTATTGCCTTTCTTGTCAGCAGCAACACATAGGCCACTACATGAGGGGGTGGAAGCTTCATTTCAGTACCTTTTGCTTGGCATATAGGATCAGCATCTAGTCACCTGGAGAGCAGGAGGTGGCTGCGTTGGCATTCTTATGGAAGAACAAGGCAAAGAGTTTCAGGAAGAACCAGCTTCTGAGAGACCCACTGGGGAGCCCTCCAGCTTTGGAAGAATGTATCTGAATTGGTGCCTGACACCCAGCCTAATGTTAGAATGTGTTGTTACTTAAAAAGACCAGAGAGGTACTGTTTTTCCTGTATGTTTGGGCAAGTAAAGTATCCTGTTGAAATACCTTGAGGTATCAGCAAAAGGACAGCATCATGTGTCCCCATCTGGATGGGGACACTGCTCACAGACATTTAGATAATGCTCCAGTTCCCCATGGCTAATATGCTGCAGTGAACACTAGAAGATCCTGTTGGTGCAAAGTGGGAGAAGATGTTGCTGTTAGTCTGGAGGGTGAGGGACGGTGAAGGGAGATGTGTCATTCCAGGCTAGGGAAACAGCAGTGGAAGGTAAGTCCAGGAGTAAAGAAAGGTAAGATAAGCTGCTCATTCAACCCCTCAGTCCTGAAATCTTGGGAGGGTCTTGAGCAAAGGATTCTACCTTTTTGAGAGCTCCAAAGCCCCTTTGCAAAATGGGAATGATGGCATGAGGCACACTTAATCAAGATAATTTTCTCCAAAGTGATTACTTTTCCCTGTGGATGGCTACTTCCCAGTTATGAGGACTCCATGCCTTTTCCCCACCACGTGGTTTGTACTAGTTACCATTGACTGAGTACCCACTTCTCACCAGGCGTTATCCCGGGCACTTTAAACATGCTCTCTTTCTCAATCCTATGAGGATGGAATGATTACATCTCCCCATTTAAAGATGTGAAATCCAACCCTTGGAGAGTTTGAATAATTCACCCAAGGTCAAGCAGTCAGCAAGGGCAAAGCCAAAATACCTACACAGGTCTGCTGAGTGCAAAGCAGGTGTGCTTTTTTTTTTGTTTTTTTGGCTAGGCAGAACCAGCAGTTCCTTTTATTTGCCAACTCTCTCAGGATGAAGTACAAAACTTCAGAAAAAGCTTAGTGTTGCAAAACCAAGCATCCTGGAATGAAACGGTAAAAAATACATTTCAAAAGAACATAACACAGTTTTTTGTTTTTTTTTAAGTGTCTGTTTTCATTGTTTCTTTTTTCCTTATTATAAAAGCAATTCGTGTTCACTGTGGAAATTTGGAAAAGACAGAAAAATAGAAAGAAGAAAATAAAATCACTCTAATCTTATTATACAAAGAAAATTGCTGTTAACATTTATTTTATGTCTTTACAGTTTTTTAAATGTGCTTAAGTGTACATACTTACATATTTTTAACATAATTGGGATTGTCCTGCCAAATTGCTTTCCAGAAAGATTGAACTAATTTATATTTCTACCAGCAGTTCCCTCACCCTGGCAGAATAGGTTTTTTCCTTTTCTTTTTCTTTTTTTTTTTTTCTTTTGGTCTTTAACAGTTTAATAGATTTAACAGGTAGTATCATCTTGTTTCCATTTGCATTTTTTGATACTAGAAAGGTGGGGCTTTTTTATTTTTTAATTTCAAAGTTTATTAGACATGTGTACTTATTCTACTGAGACTTGTTTAAGTATCTTATTAATTTGTGTTTTTAAATATTTCTTATTGATTTATAAGAGCTCTTTATATATGACAGTTTTAAAATTTGAGCTAATTGGGGGAACGGATATTTCTCCATTTGTCTTGCACATTTATTATAATTTTAAGAAGTTGGCTATTTGTTTTTCTAATTTAGTTTTTATTTTGAAGGGAGCAAAATAATCTAAGTGTTAAAAATCTTGGTCAAATATGTCAATACTTTCTGTGTGGAAAAATTTAAAGAAATGGATTTAATACTTTACTCTCCTACTATGGATTATTCACTAGCTAATTAATGCTTTCTACTTTCTCTAGCCCAGTGGTCCTCAAACATAATTGCCAATTGAGATCACCAGGATTTTTTTTTTTTAAATCAGAATAGCCATAACATACCACAAATCAATTAATTCAGAATTTCCTCAGGGGTGAAGTTTGAATCTGGGCATTGGCATTTTTAGATCTCCCCAGATGAGCATGGCCGAAGAATTCTACTTTAGCCCCGTTTTTCCCATTTGTACCAACAGTACAAATGGTAATGATACCAAATTTAAACACCATCTCCCTCTACTGAGCACACACATACCAATGTTGACCTCTTTCTTCTTGGAGCAGATGATAGGGTATGGTGAAGCCAGGTAGATCTTGGGGGATGGGGAGGAGGTTGTATCCTCTGGGTGGGTAGGTATACTCTTCAGAAAGGGAGATGATAGGGGTTCATTTTTAAATTTCAGATTGATGTGAGGGTACAAATGTTTCGGTTACATTGTTTTCATTTCTAAGGTAAAGTTCAAGTTGTATTTGAGCCCTTCACCCAGGGAGTGTGCTATATGCCTTTATATTGTGCACATTAGGTAAGAACTTGCCAATTACCCTCCCTTTTTGCTTTCTCCCTCCACCCCCAGAATATACTCGTGTTTTTCTTTTGTGTGGACATGTATTTGCTTATATATTGGTTTCATATTAGTACTGAATACATTGAATTATTGCTTTTCCATTCTTGTGATATTTGACTAAGAAGAATGTGTTTCAACCCCAGAGGATAAGGGTTCTAATCTAAGTCATTTGGAGAAGAAAGAGAAGTGCAGAAGGAAAAGAAAGCAGTGGAGAAGCCTGGTTTTATTATCTCTATTTTAGTCATGACAAAACTGAGGACCAGAGCAATTGAGCTAGTTACCCAACATCACTCAGCAATTTGTTGACTGAGTCACATGTTCTGATTTTTAAAGAGTGGGGGGAGACATTTATGGGGCATTGTGTTATCTGTTGATCCTTGGGTGCTTGATGGGGGTCATTCCTTCTGGGATTTTGTCTGCATTATGAACAATTGAGAATGCTGGTTAAGTGAAACCTCTTTTCATATTCACCATATGTGGCAGGGAAGTCATGGAAACAGCTAAGACCAATTATAGTTGACCCTTATACAATATGGGGGTTACAGGCACTGATGCTCTGATCAGCTGAAAATCCACAAGAAAAGATTATTAAGAAAATCATGAGAAAAGAAAATATATTTACTATTCATTAAGTGGAAGTAGATCATCACACAGGTCTTCATCCTTGTCATCTTCACAATGAGTAAGCTGAGGAAGAAGAGGAGGGGTGGGCTTTGTTGTCTCGGGGGTAGCAGAGGTAGAAGAAAATCCACATGTAAGTGGACCTATGTAATCCAAACTTGTATCGTTCAAGGGTCAACTGTATGCTACTTTTGGTTACTTGTGTCTAAGCTATTTTTCAATACTTATGTCTAGGATTGCCCAAGCTATCATTCTTTTCTGGTGACACAAGTACTTGGAGGTTGATTATAGACGTTCCTTTTGTTAAGGATGTGGGTCTACACCCATATTAGCAGAGACCAAGGTGAAGATTCTGAGTTCTTGCAGAATCCCACATACAATGTCCTGCCAATTGGGGGTTCAATTGGAGCTTGTTTGGGATGCGTATACTACAATAAGAATTTATTCAATATTCACAAAAGCTCTAAGAAGTAGGCTTTATTCCCATTTTACAGATAAGGAGATTGAGGCACACAGTTTAAGCCACAAATCACCTATGTTAATAAATGATGGAGTGGAAATGCTGGCAGAGAATGAAATAATCTGCCCGCCTCTCCCCCAGAACAACTAGCAGTAAGTAATTGCATAATATTGCATAATATCGATTGCCACCTTCCTCTCCTCCTCATCTTCCTTCCATCCTAGTCTCCACCTGGGAGATCTGCCTCATCAAAGCCTCTTCTCATCAAAGGGTGACAGTGTTTCTCTCCGGAGTGGCTCTTGGCGTATAATTACTAATCAGATGTAGGCAATCAAGCTGCATTTCCACCCCCCACTTTTCCTTCTCTCCTCCCCTCCAGGGACACCTTTCTGGGGGGAAGGTGACTCCTTCAGGAATTCAGATTAAGATCAACAACAAGGGTAGGGAGGCAGGGAGAGGATGAAGAAAGGCATCAAATTTGTTTGCAAATTGCTAATGACAAGGCATCTTCTGCTGCTGGTTTGCTCTCTGCTATTTTAAGGGGCCTCATTTAGCATAATATTTGCATCATTTGTGTCTTACTGGATAATTAGGAGGAGAGACAAATTCTTCTTGTTCCCAGACTGAGGGCATTGGGGTGGAGAAGAAAGGAATCTCTGGAGATGTCCCTCAAGCAGTAAAGTCTTTAAAAGTTACTCTCTCCAGCCCCCCTCTCTTGCTAAAATTCCCTGATCATCAGACATTCTGAACTTGGGTCATTGCTCATTGTTTGGCTTTGGGGAGTTTGTGACCCCTCTGAAACTCTAAGCAGAATTTTGTTTATGTAATTGCTTGTAATTATTTTCTGTTGGGAAAGAAGGTCTATATCTTAAGTTAGTCTCAGAAGTCTGCAACTCTCAAGTTAAATGACATACAGTGGGCGTCTGCTCAACATTTATTTAGCCTTCTCCAGGTACAAGCATCTTGATTATTCTTTGGGGAAATCAGTCCCCTTCCACTCTCATTCCATATTAGGGCTGCCCAATAGAACATTCTGTGATGATGGAAATGTTCTATATAACACAAGTTTTCCAAAGAGGGCTAAAGAGCTTCCTGGGCTTCACGCAGTAACCATGAGGGTCTATGATGGTCTACATGTTAGCATGATTTCTCCTGAAGCCTGACAAATTCTTCCTCCTTCTCATTTACTTGTTTTTCTAGTGACTACTGCAGCAATGAGTCAATGGCTGAGTATATTTAAATGCACAATATCATTATCCTTCATTAAAAGGCTTGTCACCACTGGCCTTTACGGAAAAGAGTGATTATGCTATTAAAGACCCCTTGACACATGGCCCAGAAATGGCCAGACTGCCTTTCCAGGGCTCCTGCCTGTTGTCCCTAGGAGGATCATCCTCTGACTCAGCTGCTTCTGCTGATGAGGGCAAGGGAAAGTCTTACGAAGCCAAACTTGTCATTGGGGGAAGATGCCAAGGGCTTTGGGTAAATGCTGCCTCTTTTTCAACATCCTCCCAAGTCTCTGGGCAGAATCCAGTTGCCTTCTGGAGATCCACTTCCTGTCTCTCTGACCATTGGATCCTCAAGCCTGAATTGAAACTCTTGTTCTTTTTTCAGTCTCCTTTTAGAAAATGCAACTTCCTTTAAATTGTTCACTGTTCAACTTTTTTTAAAGGTCTAATTAGTACCTCGGACAGGATTTGACAGTCAAGAGCATCCAGGCTGTGGAGTTGGTTATAACCATGTTTATGGTTCTGCTACTTATTTACTGTGTGATTCTGGACAAATTATTGAACCTCTTTAAGCCTCCATTTTTTTCATTTCAAATGGGGATAAATAGCATGGCAGACAATGTTGGTTCTCTGTTTAATAGCCATGCCACATTTCTTCTCATTCCCATCTCTCACTATAGAGATTAAAAATCACAAATACATTCCCAACTTGGTAGCCAAGGGTAAACATGTGTCTAAGTTTTGGTCAATGAGATAAAAGAGAAATTGGCTAGGAGAAATGCTGAAATGATTTTTCTCCAATTAAAAAGAGAGCAGTTCTCAGAGAGACTCTTGCTCTCTTTCTTCCTTTCCTGAATGAAAAATCAGCATTTTGAGGATTATGGAACAGCAGGATATATGAACCTAGATCTTCGGTATCATTGAGATGTTGAATCACAGTGAGGCATCCTATTTTTTCCTTAAGAATGTCCTCATGGCAATCCATTTGTAGTCAGATTTTCTATTATAGGCAGCTGGAAGCATTTATAAATGAAACATCAAGCCCAGGCTCACAGGTTGTTGTGAGGAATAAATAAGGTAACCTATGAAGAATTCTGTGCATAGTTTCAAGAGCGTGGACATATAATAAAAGCAGCATTTGTTATTGACAGGAATAGCTATGCCCAGAGATTCATAGGTGGGAGTTGAGGAAGCATGGGAAATTTGTGATGTGTAAAATTTGGCCCTCTTCTGCCCTCCTGTCCTATCTTGATAGATATTGGGATCCTGAAACATTAGTACCAGCAGGGAATCGTTGATCTTAGATTCAGCTTAACCCTTCACATTTTTTAGAAAAAGAAATCGGCCCTCAATGCAAAGAAGAGACCGTCCAAATCGCACATAATTAGTGACACATGGTAGCAAAACCAGGGACAGAGCTTAATATCTCTAGGATTTAGAGACCAAAGCTCTTGTCCCCATACTCAAGTGCCTCCAGTCCCATTCCAACAGGCTAAAAGGTTGTTTTGAGGGGAGGGAGTAATAAAAATGAGACAGCACATGGGGAATAATTTTGAAACATTTAAGAAGCATTCTACCCAAGTAGGGTTATGAATCTTAATGCATATAGTCTAGCATTTTGTTTCTTTATCAAATGGGCAGAGAATGTCTGGAAGTGGGTAGGGTCTTAACCAGAGACTGTGCATAGGTAGGTGATACACATATAGTCGTTGATTCATTAATCCACTTATTGACTGATTCATTTATTCAAGAAATATTTACTGAGTGTCCTCTCTGAGCTAGATACTGGATAGATTTTAACATTTATGGAAATGAGTTGGGGTAGACAAACTCCTACTCTGTCTCCCAGAGCAAAGCCCTATGGTTTGTCAAGTGAGATTGTTACATGTAAGGCTTGATTTAGGATCGAGCCACTTGTTACAGTGGAATCTTTTCTTTGGATTCTTCAAAGATATTCTGGAAAAACCTGATGATATTCCCCATTTGTAGGATTACTTTTTTGGAACATGTCTTGAGAAGATATTCATTAGTTAGTGACCATTTTGGGAATGGTTATACTAATTTACTGGTCTCTTCCTTTTCAGGTAAGGGGACTACAGTGGGATAGGGTCTGGGGCATGGAAGTTTTCATGTCAGGAGTGAAAATACTTGAGAAAGGAGGTGAGTAGCTTTAGACTAAAGGTAGATGGTAGGTGGTAGAGGGTGAGTAGAAGTAAAAGAGCCTAAACCTTCAGAACAGAGGAGCTTGTCTTCAAATCCTGCTCTGCTAATTCCTATCTGTGTGACCTTTGGCAAACTACTCATCCTCTCAAGAGTCTATAAAATGTTATAGAGATAAAACAAGATGCTATATTTAGAGTTCTTTGCACAGTGGTTTGCAACACTATCCCAATATAGTTTATTTGGAAGTTGATTCCAGGAGCTACTCACAGGGGCTGGGGAAGTGACAAATGAAAAGGGAAAAGGAATATAAAGGATTGTTATTGTGTAAATTAACACAGTGGGCAACTGAAGCTCAATCCTGTTGTAGACTTCTGGAGGGATGTAGGACACCCCTCCAAGTTATCCCACTCGAGGTAAAAGCTGTGCCATTTATCCTCCACCCCCCACCATTACTGGTAAGAGCTTACATGGGGACACTAACTCCCAGAACTTCCAGTAGGAGTTCTGAGGAGGAAGCCCTCAGGTGGTACTTGCAGTATTTTAATGGAGTAGCTCTTAGAACAGTGAGTATCAAGGGGACGTGAACAGACTGATCTGAGTTGGAAGTCATATTCTACCACTTACCGCTTACTACATTTTCTTGAGCAAATCATCTAATCTAGCTACTGAGAGTATAGTCCGTAGAAGCATGAGTATCACCAGAGAGCTGTTAAAAATGCAGGGCTTGGGGCCCCATCCAGGTGTGCCAGTTATTTATTGCTGCACAGCAAATTACCTTGACCCGTAGCAGCTTAAATAACCAGTATTTTCTATTTTGGCCACAGTGTGCTTGCTTTCATAGATATGGATGGGGGCTGTTGCTTTGTGATTAAGGAAAAGAGAGATTTGAGACCAGGGAGTGCTGGAGGAGGAAAGAAAGAGAAATAAAGGTAGCCAACTCTCTGCCGCGCCCTCTACCCACACCTGTTCCACACCGGCCTAATGGCCTAATTTTGAGCACAAATAATATTAGCAGTTGAGATAAAAAGCCAAAGCTGTCTGGTGCAAGAATGAAATTCTGGACCCAAGCAAGGCTTCCTAGGGGATGAAATGGGAGCTTAGCATAAGGAAAACTCCATCTGTTCATCTCTGCCTGAGGCCTTGCTGAAGGTGAATGGTGGCCTCTAGTTGATATGGCTGGGGGCAGGAGTCATAGACAGAGCTCTCAACAACTGTGAAACTCACTTTCTGCTCTCTTCCCTCATCCAGTCAGTGCTCATTATGCTTGTAGTGCTATGTGAAGTTCCTTAGGTATACTAAGTAATTTAATTCCCACAGTAATCCCTCAAAGTAGGTTTCTATTATCATGCCTGTGTTACATATGAGGGAACCAAAGTTCAGTGTGGTTAAGTAACTTACCCAAGGTGACAAAGGCAAGAAGTAGTGTGGCCAGGAAGTTAAGGTGATCTCAGGTTTACTCACAGAATGCCAGGACTGCCACAGTCAGCTTGCACACCTTTAGAACTTGATGATTCTATTATACTTCAGGAAACGTTAGCTTGCGTTGGTTTTCATGTCTTTACCATGGTTACTTTTGCTTCATCTAGCCATTTTTTGTAAAACACATTTTTATAATTCTACTGATTCATCCATGCATTTATTCAAAAAATGTTTATTGAGTGATTGCTATGGACTAGGTAGTGTTCAAGGTGCTGGGGGGATGGAATAGATAGAAACTCTGTGTTTGGAGGATTCACATGCTTGGGGTCAGGGAAGACATAGTAAACAGATGAGTTATCCAGTAGACTAGAAAATGACAAATGCTATAGGAAAAATGATCAGGGCAAGGGTGATTGGCAATTTGTGTTTTTTCAAAGAGCAGTGGGAAAATCAGTGTGACAAAAACAAAGCAAGCAAGGGGAGAGGAGTGACAGATGTTATTATACCAGTTACTGGGGTAGGGCCACGGCAGAGACTTTGGCTACTCCTCTGAGGGATACAGGGAACCACTGGAGGGTTTTAAGAAGAGGTAACTCGAGTAGTATTCAAGTTGTGTTTCAAAAGGAGCACAACAGTATAAGAATGTTGTATCGAGAATGGACTATCGGAGGGCAAGGAAGGAATCAGTGAGACCAGTGAAGAGGATACCACAATAATCCAGATACAAGATACTGGGTGCCTGAACCAGGTGGAGGTGGTAAGAAGTGGCAGGTTCTGATTACAAGACTAAGAGTTTCTAGCAAGCATGAGTTTGGGCTTCATCTCCTCCACTTTTCACAGCTGTCCAGGTCATGGGAACTTGTGTAACTGGAATCCTTTGACACTGAAGGCATCTACTAAGACCCCAGCTCCTTCACAGGGCCACACACATCAAAAGTGTCAGCACTGGGAGTTACTGCTGGCAACAACATCTTCAGTCTCTCAGGCAGAGAGATCAGTGGAAGCTTTTATCTTAATTAAGTTACATGGGATGCCATCATCCATATGTCTTCCCCAATTAACTCGGGGGAGAATATGAGGGTGGTGGTGGAAGGGAAGACAGCCCTAAGCTGATAAATATGGATCAAAACAGACTGGTTAGAGTCTCTGAGGACACATCAGGAAGGAGGAGGGAGGAAAAGTGGATTTGTTAAAGATGTTTTGGTGGAGAAGAGAGTTGAGAAGGCTGTCTCATGGTGGGGGATTGATTTAGGAATCACCCCAGTGGAATGAGCAGTGTCTCCTAAGCCTGCCTTAATGGGAAAATGCCATTTGCTTTCCCCAGACTTGGGACCAGAAAGTCAGGACCCTGGAAGCTACTGATGTCTGCATTTGGAGTGGCTTTTGTGGACTTCCACAGCTGGATGTGATGTGATGGTGTATCATCCCGAATATATGTTATATTAACTAGTGGAGAGTCAAAAAGATGGAAAGAAGGAAGGAGGGAGGGAGAAAGGAAGAAAGGGAAGAGGAGAAAGAAAGGATGGAAAGGAGGGAAGAGTGAAAGGCACAAAGGCATGACGCAGGAAGGAAGGAAGGAAGGCAGGAAGAAAGCAAGATAGGAAGGAAGGAAGGAGAGAATTTAGGCTTCTATCTCAGATTACAATTTGTTAGGCAGCTAGAGATAAAAAACTCCCTGGAATATGGGCAGTGGGTTTCTGTCCAAGGTTCTGAATTCTCTAAGTGTTCTCTTCCCCTGATGCCTCTACTTGCTTCCTTCCTATATTGAAATTTCAACAAAAACAGTAGAACCCTTGTAAATTGACCATTCAGGGACAAACTGGTGAACACACAGAGGTGGTCAATATAAGGAACTAGACCTGCTGTCCTATTACATACATGTGGTGCGTGTCTGGTCTATGAAAATTAGGTCATCTTAAGAAGATGGTCAATGCAGGGAGGTGGTTAACTATGGAGAGTCTACTGTATTTACTGAGCACCTAACACAAATCACCATACTCCAATTCCTGTATAAACCCTGGAAATTCAACAATGAACAAAATTAACAAAAATTCCTACCTTCTTAAAGCTTATGTTCTAGAGGGTAAAGAGTGATAGGAATGTAAATTGTCTACTAGAGGTGAGAAGTGTCTTGGAGAAAAATGAAAAAAGAAAGAAAAACAAAGAGGGAAGTTTTTGTTGCAAGTATAAGTGGGGCAGTCATCTAAGGCTTTAATGAAATGGTAACTCTGGATACACAGTGGAAGGAGGTGAGGGGGTGAGCTCTTCCCTATAGGTTTGCCTATATTTTCACACCACCCAAGTGATTTTCTTCACATTTCCCACCAAATCCCTGTTCTTTACTACTCCAGTGCTTTTGCTTATGATATTTCATCTTCCCGGAATGCTTTTCCACCCAACTACCATCACTACTATGTTCAAAGCTTACCTTCCTTAAACAAAAAACCCCTATGTAAATACCACCTCCATCCAAGAGCCTACCATGGTTGTCCTTTGACAGGAAGGGATATTAACCTTCACAGCACCTTATAGGCATCCGTCCCTGGCTCTTTTCTACTGTGATTTTGTCAATGTTTAGGTCCTTCCTCCATTACTCCTGGAGTGTCTTGAAGGTAGGTATTGTGCTTCAGTGGAAAAGATCACAGCGTCTGGAATCAGGAGGACCTGCATTCAAATCTCAGTTTCTGTACTTGCCATCTTTCAGGGCTGGGACACATCACTTCACTTCTGTGAACTTCAGTTTTCTTTTGTCTGTAACGTAGAGGTAATAATGTTACATGGCTTGTGGGATTATTGTGACAATGAAACATTAGTGAATATAAGGCACTTATCAAGGTTCCTGGGACATGGGTAGCCTTCAGAAAATGGCACTGGCATTATCATGACTTCTCCTGCTGTTCCCTCTGCCTATCCCAGGTGCTGAAATATAGTTTTTATCCCATATTTGTCATGTTAATGAACACATCTTTTTATACGTCTTTCTCAATGAGTCATCTATCAACCCCCCCCCAAAAAAAAAACCAAAAAAGCTAAACAAAGAGACTTATTAAAATGCAGAAGCCTGAGTTCTCCAGCCTATCCCTCCTGAACTCAGGAATCTGAATTTTAAATAATGTCCTGGGTAATTCGTATGTATACCACTATGTTAGAACCATGGAGAATAAATACAGTGCAGAGAAACAGAACATGGACTCTGGAACTACATTTCCTGGACTTTAATCCTGGATCTATCACAAATAAGCGGTGTGGTTTCTGGCAATCTACTTAACTGTGCCCCAGTTTTCCCCTCTGAAACATGGAATGATAATAATAATGGCCATGACATAGAAATTTTTGGATTAAATATATATGTATATATACTTAATAATAAGTATACACACACATACTGTAGCTTGTTCTAAGCTCACTTACTCCGTGTGTGTGTGTCTCTCTCTCTGGCTTATAGTGAGTGTTAGTTATTATATTCTATTTGCAAGCAATCTCTGCGAATAGTCAGTTTACATGAATTTGACCAGGGGGCTCCTGAGCTTGCTTCAGAGGCCCTCTTGCCTGACAGCCTTACTTTTCTCTGTGTGCACAGCTGTTCTAAAGACATGAGCCTCAGACAGAGAATAAACCCAAAATGAGCCTCAAGCGCTTGCCCTGCTGCTGCTGCTGCTGCTGGTAGGAAGATAGCCTCATCTCTGCTCTTTAAAGAATTCCTCTGGCAGATGTACACACAGCTGTTCCACCTCCTTCCTGCAGGCAGAGAGCAGGCAGATGCTGCCAAGAGTTCAGGAAACCATGCAAGCCATCACCAACTCATGTAAATAAGGTCCACAATGCCCCCCACCTCCTTTTCATTAGTTTTTCTGTCTCCTATATTTATCTCCAAGGAGGTCATGAGGTGAGAGACATTTCCTAATTCAAGAGGCCTGTACAGGGTGAATTTGAGGGGGAGAATCACCAGGGAAGAGGAGGAAAGAGATAAAGAGAAAAGAATCCAGGGGAGCTGTTGGGAGGCAGCAAGGTGTTTTGGTTCAGTTTAATCTCAGCAACACTATCTTGCTGCATGACCTTGGGAAAGTTATTTTCCCTCTCAGAATGGCACAGTGTGGTGGAATGAGCAAAAGATTTGTAGTCCAATCTGTTTAGGTTGGAATCTTCACTTTGCCCATAACAGCTGTGTGACCTTGGACAAGTATCTTTACTTCTTCGCATCCTTAGTTTTCTCTAAAGAAAGATCGAGTTTGGGAATATTTGTCCTGTGTACTCAACAGGTTTACTGCAAGGATGAAATAACCCAATCGATATCCAAACACATCCTAGGATGTGCAATGCTAGAGATGAGTGAGGTATCATTCATTCCCTCCACGGAAACTTGTCTCTCATCCCCCTGAGCCTAGGGCAACATTGTGTGGGAGCCACCAGCAGAGGAGTTGTCTTGCTATGGGCGTTGCCTACAGAATAATTAAGTTTCAACATGCAGCTCATTCCATTTGCTAACATAGCTGCAGGCACTGGCAGAGTAGAAAGATATGCCTTTCATCCATCACGTCATTGCTCCCTTTTTGGAGGAAGCACAGGAAGCATAAGATGGGCCTGGTCTCCAAGGTCTATTACTTACAGCTGTATGACTTCGGGAAAATGACTTAAACTCCATGAGCTCTAGCTCCTTCTGCAATAAGATGAGGATAATCATTACCCACAGCTTTGTTGAGGATTAAAAGGGACAAAGTATATGTAAAGTATCTTGCCCAATGCTTGGTACATAATAGGTGCTGAATGAACGAATGATAGTTCTTATTCATTTATTTATAGTTTGAGTATGCGGGAAGGACAGCCTTCTCAGGTTTGGAAAGAGCCTCAAACTCAGGATCACCATGGCTGGACACTGAGACCAGTTGGTGCTGCATGATATTAGGTGTGTCCCCTCTTCTCTCTAACTTTTAATTTTCCTATCTGTAAAATGGGAGTAACTGGCCTTAATCTGTGTGCCTCACAGGATGCTTGTGAGACTCAGATGTCTGAATTCACCAGAAAATGCCTTACACACGCACGTAAATACATGCATGATAGCTGAAAAGAAGGATCTACTGTGTGTAAGAGCTATATACCATCTTGCCACCATAGGCTTTCTATTCTTGACCATTCTTAAGTTTGCTGTGAGTCGGGAAGACCAGGCCAGATCGAATTCTGTTTGTCAAACCCTAAACCTGAAAGTCCTGGAGCCTGAATCCTCCGGAAATAGAGGACTCTTCTAGCCACCAAGCTCCGCCCTCCTCTGATGACATCACACAGCAGAACCAATCACTGGAAGTTCCTTAAAGCTCCACCCACTGGTCATTTGCCTAGTAGCCATGCTGAGGCAATCTGACTCCTTGTATTATGAACTTCCCCTCACTATCTAACCCACTCCCCATGCTCCGGGCTCCATGAGGAACCAGAAAGCTGGGCGTTTGAAGACAATTTAATGAAAATACTCACAGAGGAGCTGGCAATGTTGGGAGAATTGATGAAGGGTGTTGAGGCACCCACGGACTAGCAAGAGTTCGGAGCTGATACTACCCTTAGGCTAGATTATATGAGGACAGGAACAGGCTTAGCAGAACCTGGTGAGAGGTAAAGCCAGGGAATGGGCCAGCAGAAACTGTAGTCATAGAATGACTTATCCACGACCAGAACTGTAGCACTGAGATGGGTGTGTAGTGGTGGGGTTGGAAGTACAAATACTTTGAACTCCCTTTTTTCCATCTTTCTAATCTTTCCTGGTGACTTACATTGGACAAATGCACTGGGCAGTCACAGGATAAGGCAGCCTATTTATCCCATCCATATGTGCCAGCCTTTCGAGAGCTAGTGCATTGCAGAGAATGGTAGTAAATCTGCTTGGGGCAGTGTCACAAACAGAAAATGACCAGCCCACTCCTAAATGCCCCTTCTCATTTGCTCTGTTGTGCCCTCAAGACTCTCAGTGAAAGATACATTCTCCACTTTTCTGGTACCATTTTCAGAGCAGCATTTTCTCCTCTAGGGACTTTTTCCTGGGGACCAGGACCTTCAAGAAGAGAGTTGGCACAAGAAAAAAAGCTGACTTTGAATGCTTTTGTTACAGGCTGAGCTGTGAGCTCCAGGAAGACAAGGAAGTCACAATCACAGAATTCCATCCCTTTCCAGGGCTACTCTTGCTTCTTTCCTTGTAGCTTGCAGGACATTTAATATTCTTGGCCACAGCATAGTGATTGAAAGCACGGCTTTGGAGTTATACAGACATGGCTCTTCCACTCCTGGCTGTGTAAACTTGGTCATGTTTATTAACCTCTCTGAGCTTTGGGTCTCCCTTCCATAAAATAGGAATAAATCTACTTCATAGAATTGTTACTAGGATTGAGTGACATGCTGAAAACAAAGGATCTGGCCACCCAGGAGACTGTCAGGAAGTGATAGCTGAAATATTGCACTATCACTGGCATATGACCTTCTTTGGTGGAACTTACACAGCTGGGTACAGACCCCTCTCAGCTCCCAGCTCAGCAACTCTGCCTTCCTCAAATGCATGCTGCTGGCCCTGTGCCCCTGAGAAGGGTTGCTTGTCTGGCTCAGTCTGCAGAGCTCTGGGCAGGAGAGGCTGGGAGAATGCAAATGTGCTCTTATCTGAGGGTTTGCAGCTGCTCCCTTTCTTGAGTCCATCCCTTGGAACAAGGGCAGGCTCTGCCCTCCCCACCCCTGAATGCCTCAAGCTTCTTCTGGCCCTGCTGAGTCTATCTATACTATTAGCAAAGATATTAATATCTAGCCATACCTTGAGCTTTTCTACATGAAAAGTGCTTTAATTTTCATATTCTCATTATAGCCTTGCAATGACCCCGGATTATTATTACTGACCACATTGTATGGAAGAAGAAAACCAAGGTCAGAAAGGTCGAGAGACTTGCCTGAGGGCACATGGCTAATTGCTGGTGGACTGTTGTTTAGAACCCAATGCAGCTTAACACTAGAATTGAAAGTTCATTGTATTAGTAGGGATGCTTCTGGGTGCAAGTAACAGAAAACCTTGATCAATGTACTTAATAAAGATGTTCATGAAGTCCTTATGGGCAGTCTGGAGGTCATTTTGTTCTGTGGTTAATCAGTATTTCAAGGGTGAAATCAGACTTGATTCTTTCCCTCTCTGAGCTCATTGGAATTACCCTCAGTCTGGCTCCTCTGAGGTAAAAATGGCTCCTGTGGCTCCAGGTGTCACATGCAGAGATAATATCTGAAGAAGACAAGAAGCCTGCTCCCACTTATTCTCTTTAAGAGCAAATAATAGTAGTAGTAGAAGTAGTAGTAGTAGTAGTAATTCTCAGGAGCCTGCGTCAGAAACTATGTCCCAGGTCCCTTTTCCAAACCAATACCTGGCAATGGAATGGGACTTAGACCATTAGTCTTTAGTGCTGAGTAAAAAAAAGGGAGAGAGAAATGACCCTGAGGGTCAATGAATTGTCCTCTACCTCCATACTTGTGACTATTAAATTTGGGCCTGTGACTCATCCTCTATCTGTGCCCGTCATTAGTTGCAAAGTAGACTCTATGATATATGATAGAACGCTTAAGTGGTGATCTTAGGTGTCATTATTGGAAGTAGAACTGGGACAAGAAACTCCCTTTCTCTGGGGGATGTAAACTATAGTGGATGAAGAGGCTCTGTAGCTCTGGGGCAGAAAGTTCTGGTTCCCAATCCTAGCTGTGTGGCCCTGGGTAAGCTGCCTCACCTTCATTCTTCTTTAGTCAAGGAGACCTAGTAAGGCTATGTCTCCAGATTGCAATGATTACTGAGAAAACAACACAAAAGCACCTAACATAGTGCTTAGTGCCTAGTAAGTGTTTAATAAAGACCAGCTAGTATTAGTCTAGGTGTTAAGTTGCTGTATCTTCAAATTAGAGAGTTTGAAAAACATCCCTTTGAACCTACATGGTCTGTGGGTTCTGTTTGGCCTCTGAGCTGTGGCTTTACATTCAACCCATGGTCAATTTAGACTTCATTACTCCATCTAGAAAAGAGGACACTAGTGACATCCCTTTGGCACCAGAGAGGATCTTCCTGGGCAGTGAAAATGTTCAGCCCAGTCTCTCTGGTAAGCTATGCCACAGTTGATACGCCACCCAGAAAGTCCACCTGACATTTTCTTTTATCTTGTCAGTGCTATCTGAAGCTAGCATGGAAGGGCCTAGGGACACAGCCTTCTTCAGAGAGCATCCTTCCCCCTGAAGGGACACCTCGGAGTCCACTGAGCTTTCCTAGTGGCTCACTTAGCTATTGTCCTGGAGGTGTCACAAGAGTAGTAGAGTTGGGAAGAGCCTGTTGTCAGGAGAAGCTTCCACCACCATGGATCCAGGCTGGAAGTGCCATGGTGTGTCAGCTCAGTAGGGACACACCACCAGGTCAGGGAGCAGAAGTCCAGGCCAAAGCCCAGCTCCACCCTTTGGCTTGGGGTGAGTCACTTTGTCTCTCTGAGGCTCAATTTTCCAAACTGGAATGGTGGTTGAAAGTATAGGTTCTAGACATTGCCTGGGTTCAAATCCCAGCCATATGACTAAAGTGTGACCTGTGGCATTAGATTTAACCAGTTTGGGATGAATCTTTAAAACTGAGATCCAAATCCAATATGATCTCCCCCATCTCAAAGTCATTAACTTAATCACATCTACAAAGTCCTTTTTGCCACTCAAAGTAAAATATTCAGAGATTATGGGGATTAGGATGTAGACATATTTGGGAGGTCATTGCCTGTCACAATACTGCATGATTCATTTATAAAAGTTCAGAATAGGCTACGCTATTCAGGACAGTGACTAGCCTTGGAAGGATACATGGGGTGCCCTGATGATGTGGCTGCTGTTTATACAGGTGCCTCTACCTTATAAAAAGTCACCAGCCTACATATGATTTGTATGCTTTTCTGAGTAATATATGGGGTGCTACAAAAGTTTTGAGATAGACGGTGTCATGGTTCATTATTTCACTTCCAAGAGACACAGTTGACAGCGTCCTTTCTGGTTCACCCTGCAAGTTTCAACTTGCCTGGCTTACTGGTGTTGCTGGGAGGGCTTCATTTGTTTCTGTCCACATGGATTTTATGTTTCTTGATTTTTATATATTTCCAGACTTTTGTAATGACCCACGTATATGTTATACATTAATAAAATAATTTACTTAAACAGAAAAAAAAAGCTGGGCTCCAAAGGGTACCTATGACATTTAAAATATTTATCATTAGAATAAGGAATGAAGGGGAAAACAATTGCATAGTTTATTATTTCAGCAGTTTTTTTGGTGGAAAAACATTCCACAAAAAATTAAATAGGATTCATTTTAATCACAGAGGTTTATATGAATTCTATCATCAAAGAAACCTTAAGGGAAAAAAAGAAATTTCTCTTTTCATTTGTGTTTATTTGGGAACAAAACAAAGCTGATGAGAAACAGCTGAATGAACATGTAGTTTTAAAAATGTTACATAATAGGGAAGGAAAAGGGAACAAAAATTAAATAGGATGATGCATGTGACAGAGATGAAGTCCAGGTTCTCCAGATGTTTAACAAAAAAATCTATAAAGGTTGACACTTGCACGTGAGGAATTAGGGGCAGTTATCGAATACTAGCTATGTGACAAGCACTTTATAAAATGACCTATATCATTTTTTAATCTTCAAAATAACCCTTCCAAAGAAGCGTTTCATTATGCTCCTTCTATAAATGAGGTACTGCAGCTTTGAAGAGGTGAAGTGACTTACCTGAGATCGTTTAACAAAAAACTGGCAGTGTTGGCATTTGAACCTATGTCTGGCTGCCCTTCTCATCCCACATGTTAGCTACCTTGCTGGTCTGGTCTCCAGAATTCCAACTTGGCCTCTAAGCTGGCCTCCATTGCAAAGTAGAAATGAGGTAATTGGAGTTGAAAGTGATAAAGAGCGTGAAATCCTCCCTCCCCACCCCAGGCATTCCTACTACCTGGGTTTTGTGTTCTCAGGGTCTCTCTAGAGACTTTTGTGAGGACAATACATACTCCTAACTGGCTCAGCTGGCTGCTTTCCATCTATGAAAAATCTGATGTTTGGTTTCCTATTTGTGCTTGACAAATGGGGCTGACTCTGCTGCTGTATTTTATTTAAGTCAATGTGAGCTTCTGAAAGGTGGGGGTGGGGTGCCAGAGAAGACTGTGGGAAGAAACCTCTTCTGCCTCTATTGCTTTTGGAAAGGAGACAAGAGAATATGTTCCTTGTCTCATGGAAGATAATAGCAAGTATGTATTGAGCCTTTTCTAAGTGCCAGCTACTGTTGTCCAGAGTGTGGCTTGAGCATCAGGATTTGTAGAAGTACTGAGGACAAACCAAGAGGTATGGAGAGCCTATTAAAGGTGCTCCTAGGAAGAAAACCTGGGGACCCCAGGTAGTGGGGGCAGAAGGTAAAGTCAGTGTGTGACAGGCAGTCTCTGTTCACTTGGCGGTCATGCATCTTTTTCTGCTCTCGACAACACCAGAAACTGGAGTTGTGTCCTCTACTATGTACAAACTTTAAGCCCATTTCTTCTTTCCTGGGGAAGGTGGTTGTGGGCATTAGAGTCAAGGTCTCTAGTTCTCTGAGGCCTAGATTTGTAGAAACACTTTTTGGCAGCCCAAAGAATTTTGATGCAAGACACTGAGTTTATTGAATGACTCAAGATTCATTACACAAACAGGCAGAAAACCTGAAATGGACCCCAAAAGAATAACATGCCAGAGTGTTCATTTGTACATGACAGTAGGTAGACATGAGTGCAGGCAGGCAGTATGAACACATAAGCAGCATGTGGATGGGTGTGTGAGTGGTAGTAGGAACACTGCAGGTGCACCTCTGTGTTGGGACTATCTTGGGTGTGTATTTGTGTATGATTGTATACTTATATATAAGTCTCTATGTCAATGTATAAATGCAGATTGTGAAGGGGTATCTGTGTATGTGTCTGTTGAGAATGTTGGTAAGTTTATGAGATGAAGCTTGTGCCTATAGGTACATGACAACAAAAATATATGTATGTAAGAAAGTATCTGAAGTGCTTGGATTTGTACCCATGTGGCAGTTAGCTGCTGCCACACTGGTACAAATACAAATACTTCACAAACCACCCCAAAACTTAATGCCTTACAACAACTGGCATCTATTTCTGGGGTTAGAAAACTTTTTCTATAAAGGTCAGGATGGTGTATATTTTAGGCTGTGTTAACCAAGCAGTGTCTCTTGCAAGTATTCAACTCTATCCTTGTAGGGAGAAAGCAGCCATGGATAATATATAATTAATGGGCATAGCTATATTCCATTAAACCTTTATTTAAAAAATAGATATGGGTTGAATTTGGCCCAGGATGTATAGTTTTCCAAGCCCTGGTCTAGTCTCACACTTATAGGTTTACAGGACAGTCATGATGTGGTTGATGTAGGCTGGGCTCAGCTGGGTGGCTCTTCTTTGGGCTGCGGGTCCAGCTGAACTAAGCCTCACACAGTGTATGAAGTTCAGATCTGCTCATGTCCATGCTGGGGCTGAAGCTAAATAGGCAAATTCTGCTCCCAGCAGATAACTGGAGATTGTGAGAACAATCCAAAGCTTAAAGGTATATTCAAACCCTCCTTGTATCACATCTACTAACATTCCATTGGACAAAGCAGCTCATGTGGTCACATCCACCATCAGCAGGTGGAGAAGTAAATGAGTTCCATAGTGAGCAGAAATTAAGTGGCAATGGGCATGGGAATATGTTTTAATGCAAGGAGAATGTGAAGAATTTCAAACAAGGATTTGAGATACTGCAACATGTATAAAGGCATGTGTGAGACTGCATGAGCAGGGTAGGGTGTGTTTTTTGTGTGTGTTTTTTGTGTGTTAGAGTGTTGTTTTTTTTTTTTTGTAAGTTCTAAACTATATTTTATTCTTTCATTCGTGTTGAGACCCACTAAATGAAACCATTCATGAAAAATACCAGGCCAAGTGAGGTAGCTCACACCTGTTGTCCCAGCTATTTGGGAAGCTGAGGCAAGATGATCACCCGAGCCCAGGAGTTCAAGGTGGCTGAGGGCTATGACACCACAGCACTCTAGCAGGGGGCAACAGAGCGAGTCTCTGTCTGAAACAAAAAAGAAATACCAGCTGAATTAGAGATTAATAGATTTGATTATTTGATTACAAAAATTTTTTTTTTTTTTTTTTTTTTTTTGAGACAGAATCTCAAGCTGTCACCCTGGATAGAGTGCTGTAGTGTCACAGCCCACAGCAACCTCCAACTCCTGGACTCAAGCAATTCTCCTGCCTCAGCTAGAGTGTGTTTTTTTGTGTGTATTTGTGTGTGTGTGCTTCTCAGGGGATGCATTTGTGGCCGCATGGATAAGAGAGCATCTGAAGAGGACATTTAGAAGATGGTATGTACCTGAGAAACTGTATATGCATGAATGTTTTGGGGTATATGTTTATATGTGTGTACATCTGGGTGTATATGCATGGCTATGTGCAGGTGCATGTGTGTGTGACTGTATGTGATTGCAAATGTGTTTTAGCAGTGTACGTGATATGTAGCATAATTATGAAGATGTCTCTGGGTATAGGTGTGCAGGGTGGTGAGCATGTGTGTGGGTACATGTGTTGGCATGTGGGGGGTGTCTGTCGGGGTGCACATGGAAGCATGTTCATGGTGCTCAGAAGTGTCTGTGCATACATTGGTTGCAAGGGGAAGAATGAAGGCAGAGAGAGGGTGAGAGATGGCACACACTCCCCTTCCCTGGCACAGTCTCAAAATCACTCCAAACTCACAATGTGGGTTCTTTGTAGCTAAGATTAATTTTCTTATTTAGCATTTATGTGGCACTTTGGATCTGCAAACTGCTTTACAATCAGTTTTATTAGTTGTGCTGTGTGTTATATATAGCAGCAACCTCAGCTGCACCCAGAGACTCTCTCCAGAGATGTGAACAGAACAAGGCAGACTTTATTCTCTTCCTCAGACTTTGCCCATTTCCTGGAACAATATTATCCACTCTCTTTTGTGTGGAGGCCAAGTGTTAAAGTGGTTGGTGATGGTGATGGTGATGCTTGGGGGCGATGGTATGGATTCACTCCTAAAGGCTTTTGCATTCCAATAAGAAATCAGTGATTCTAATCACTAGGTTACCTTCCTGATCAGATCCTTACTTTCCTGGTCTGGAGGATGAAGGGCTGTTTGCAAATAGCCTTAAAGAAAGATGAAAACTTTACCTCTTTCATGTTTACATGGATGGAGCTGGAACATATTCTTCATAGTAAAGTATCTCAAGAATGGGGAAAAAAGTATCCAATGTACTCAGCCCTACTATGAAACTAATTTATGGCTTTCATATGAAAGCTATAACCCAGTTATAACCTAAGAATATGGGGAAGGGGAGCGGGATGGGAGGGAGGGAGGAAGTGGGCAAAGGGAGGGTGATTGGTGGGATTACACCTGCGGTGCATCTTACAAGGGTACATGTGAAACTTAGTAAATGTAGAATGTAAATGTCTTAACACAATAACTAAGAAAATACCAGGAAGGCTATGTTAACCAGTATGATGAAAATGTGTCAAACGGTCTATAAAACC
>CAUYPK010065228.1:0-16691 GCA_963574355.1 Loris lydekkerianus
TAAAGGTTTGGTAGAATTCTGACATAAAGCTATCTGGTCCTGGTCTTTTCTGTTTAGGGAGATTTTGTATAGTTGATGCAATTTCAGAACTTGATATAGGCCTTTTAAATATTTCCACTTCATTCTGGCTAAGTCTTGGTAAGTGCAAACTTCCAGGTATTGGTCGATTTCTTTCAGATTTTTATATTTCTGAGAGTAGAGTTTCTTGTAGTATTCATTAAGGATTTTTTGAATTTCTGAGGGGTCTGTTCTTATTTCATTATTGCCATTTCTGATTGATGAAATTAGATGTTTTATTCTTTTTTTCCTGCTTACTTTGGCCAAGGGTTTATCTATTTTATGGATCTTTTCAAAAAACCAACTTTTGGATTTATTGATCTGTTGTATAATTATTTTGTTTTCAATTTCATTGAATTCTGCTCTGATTTTGGTTATTTCTTTTCTTCTGCTGGGTTTGGGTTTGAAGTGTTCTTCCTTCTCCTGTTGCTTGAGATGTCCCATTAAGTTATTAACTTCCTCTCTTTCCGTTTTCTTGGGGAAGGCTTGAAGTGCTATAAATTTCCCTCTTACCACTGCCTGTGCAGTAACCCAGAGGTTCTGGTAATTCGTGTCTTGATTGTTGTTTTGTTCCAAAAATTTGGTGATTTCCTTCTTAATCTCGTCTATTACCCATGTATCCTTCTGCATAATGTTGTTTAACTTCCATGTTTTTGTATGGGTGTGCAGGTTCCTGTTGTTATTGAGTTCAAATTTTATTCCACTATGGTCTGGGAAGATGCAAAGAATAATTTCTATTTTTTAAAATTTTCTGAGGTTAGATTTTTTGCCTAGGATTGCTCAATTTTGGAGTATGTTCCGTGGGCTGATGAGAAGAATGTGTATTCCGTTTTGTGGGGATGAAATGTTCTGTAGATGTCCATTAAGTTCAAATGTTGAATGGTTAAGTATAAATCTAAAATTTCCTTGTTTTGCTTCTTTTTGGAGGATCTATCCAGCACTGCTAAAGGAGTGTTAAAATCTCCAACTACTATGGAACTGGAGGAAATCAAGTTGCTCATGTCTGTTAGAGTTTCTCTTATAAATTGAGGTGTGTTCTGGTTGAGTGCTTAAATATTAATAATTAAAATCTCATCGTATCGAGTGTTACCTTTAACAAATATGAAATATCCATCCTCATTTCGGTTGCCTATTGCGTCTGCAAATAGGATTGCAACACCTGTTTTTTTTTTTTGTTTTTTTTTCCTGCTTTCCAGTTGCCTGGATTATAGATGATCATCCCTTCACCTTGAGTCTATATTTGTCTTTTAATGTAAGATGAGATTCTTGTATGCAGTAGATATCTGGCTTGAGTATTTGTATCCAGTCAGCCAACCAGTGCCTCTTTAGAGGACAATTTAAACCATTCACATTAATTGAGAATATTGATTACCCTTTTGAGAGTCCAGTGTACATTTTTAATCCTTTTGCAAATGTGGAAGTTTGTATTTGATCAATATTTTTTGGGTGGGTTTACTTGGGTTTACTTTTGTGGTGGAGGATTACGATGGTTTTATGGAGGATAAGTTTGAGAATATCCTGGAGAGCTGATTTAGTTATGGCAAATTTCTTCAAAATGAGAATATCATGGAAGTATTTAATTTCTCCATCATAAATGAACCTCAGTTTAGCTGGGTACAGGATCCTGGGTGGAAAGTTATTTTGTTTTAGGAGATTAAAAGTCAATGACCATCCTCTTCTAGCTTGAGAGGTTTCAGCAGAGATATCTGGAGTTATTATAATATTCTTGGCCTTGTAGGTGATGGTTTTCTTTTGTCTGGCTGCTTGCAGAATTTTCTCCTTCATATTAACTTTACTGAAATTGATTATGATGTGTCTGGGGGATGTCTTACTTGGGTTGAGTCATGAAACTGTCTGTTCTGAAACTGTCTGTTATCTGAGTTTCAGAATCTCTTGGCATGTCTGGAAAGTTCTCCTTCATAATGTCATGGAGAAGAGACTCTGTGTCTTGTGAAGCCACTTCGTCTCTTTCAGGGAGCCCTATAAGACGAATATTGGTTTTCTTCAAATTATTCCAGAGATCTCTGAGAGAGTGATCTGTTTTTACCCTTCATTTCTCTTCCTCTTTGAGAGTTTGGGAGCGTTCGAATGCTTTGTCTTCAGTGTCAGAAATCCTTTTTTCTCTTGCTCTATTCTGTTACTGAGGGACTATACTGTGTTTCCCAGATCTTTGAGGGCTGCAACTTCTTGTCTTAATGTGTCAAAATCTTTGGTCATTTGATCTTTGAATTCGTTGAATTCTTGAGATATCTTTTGGTTTACTGCTTGGAATTGTAATTTGATCTTATTTGCTATCCAGATTCTAAATTTAATTTTGACATGCCAGCTAATTGTTTGTGCATGGGATCTTGTGCTGATTCTGCCCCATTGATCCTTGAGGGAGTTGATCTACTCTGATTATTCTTACTTCCAGTGTTTTTCTGTTGATTTTGCCTCATGATTGTTTTTCGCCATTGCCTCTGGCCATCCTCAGAGTTGGGGAGGTGTCTTGCCAAGATTAGACCCCAGCGGGATCACTCTATTGTTGCTGGATCTTTGTAGGGAGTGACCCTGTGTAGTTCCTGTGGGGCTGCCCCAGACAGGAAGTTCTGGTTGTGGAAGCAGCTCCGGAGTGTAACACACCTGGATTCAGCAACAGGGCTGGAGGTGGTGTGCACAGTTCTGGCAGTGCCTGGCACCCAGTGACTTTGTCACAGAGAGCCCAAGGTTCCAGCAGTCTCTGGCCAGGAGCAGGGCTCTACACAGAGGGAGGGAGGGCTTCAAATGGCACATGGCTACCAGAGTCCCTGGCCAGACAAGCGGGTCAGTGTGGAGGCAGGGAGGGTATGTTGATATCTATAAACTGTAAGGAAAACCTAAAATAGCTATAAAAATTGAAGTAATTAATATATAAACTGTAAGGAAAACCTAAAACAGCTATAAAAATTGAGGTAACTAATACACGTACAAAATCCTTCAGGGAGGGAATAATCAACCTTGAGTTATTGTTGGAATGAGCTATGAGAGAAGTCTCAGACCGTTAGTTGGAATCCAGACTGCCAAGCAGCCACAGGAAGAGTTTGTCATAAAACCCCTCCTGGGGAAAAACAAAGACCTGAATCTTGGAGTCCCTTCTGAGAACTACTCTAGGGAGATAAAACTGCCACCTTTTAACTAGACTTGTATATTCAAAATACCCTTTATTCCCTGAGTTGGCAAATTAAAGGCCAAACCAAGAATCACCATAGTTTTAGGGCACTATACTGGGATCTAAACTCTCCTTTCCACCAGGAGAGTTTGAGTTGATGTAGGTTTTTTCTCAGTTGCTTGGTGGGTAAGAGGCTGTCAACTGGTTTCTGACTTTTGGTCAGAGGGAATTTATACATGAATAGGTGATCATTTCGTTTATCCTTAGGTGGAAGTTATCAGGAGCCTCAACCATATTGCTGACATCATGCCTCAGAATTTCATCATGTTGGGTCAATTTTTGTGAAAAGTGTAAGTTCTGTGTCTAGACTTTTTTTTTTTTTTTTTTTTTTAATTTGTCTGTTAATGTATTTTTTTTACCAGCACCATTTCTTAAAAAGACTATCCTTTCTCCATTGAATTGCCTGTGCTTTTTTGTTAAATATTAGTTGACTGAATTAAACTCATTTTTATAGTAGAAGGAAATTCATTATTTATCACAAAACTGAAAATTTTGAAAAAAAATCTCACCACTGTAGAAGCAGTCTTGTATGCTGGTACTTGGTTATAGTATCAACGTTTCTTTCTTTCTTTCTTTCTTTTTTTAAACTCTCATACTAATCTTTATTATATAATTATTCTTTACTGCTTTAAATAGAACTCTTCTTTGTCCCAATTAGCAAATTTTGTTGTAGTTTTATATAAATAAAAATTTCCATTTTAGGAACAATATACATATAGCATATATTGAGCCATTATGAAAATTTTTATTTATTTATTTGTCTCCTCCTCCAGACTTAGTTTGCTCATTACTATATCTCAAGTGCTAAGCAGAGCTCCCAGTACATAACGTAAGCTCAAAACTTCACGTGAGTGAATAGATACAAAATGGATAACAGTATTTATTTGAATCTACTAATAATATACAATCTAATGTAGTGTTTAAACACAGAGATTCTGCTTTTTTTGAGAGAGAGAGAGAGAGAGAGAGAGAGAGAAGGAGAAAAATATTATTTTATACTGATTGCATTTGTTAAGTAAAGTCCCTCTTATAATTATGACCCATACCCAAGAGATGTGTCACACCCCGTGACCCCCACCTCTCTCCTTCCCTCTCCTTGCACTCCCCTCCCTCACCATGTACTTGGTCATCAATTGTCTTCATATCAGAATTGAGTACATAGGAGTCTTGCTTCTCCATTGTTGTGATGTTTTACTAAGAAGAATGTGTTCCCCACTTCCATCCAGTTTAATACAAAAGATATAAATTCTCTATCTTGTTTAATGGCTGAATAGTATTCCATGGTATACATATACCACAATTTGTTAATCTATTCCTGGGTTGGTGGGCATTTAGGCCATTTCCATATTTTGCCACTTGTAAATTGGGCATTGGTGGCACATTTCTTAAACTGATTGAAGCCATGTAGAACAAACTCACAGCTACTATTTTACTCAATGGAGTAAAACTGAAAGGTTTTCCACGTAGAACTGGAGCCAGACAAGGTTGTCCTCTATTGCCACTACTGTTCACCATAGTGCTGGAAGTTCTAGCCAATACAATCAGGCTAGAGAAGGAAATAAAGGGAATCCAAATGGGAGCAGAGGCGGCCAAACTGTCCCTCTTTGCCAACAATAGGATCTTATACTTAGAGAGCCCCAAAGACTCAACCACAAGACTCCTGGAAGTCATCAAAAAATACAGTATATTTGGGATATAAAATAAATGTCCATAAATCAGTAGCCTTTGTATACACCAATAACGCCAGGATGAGAATCTAATTAAGGACACAATCCCCTTCACAGTAGGTTCAAAGAAAATGAAATACCTAGGAATATACCTAACAAAAGAGGTGAAGGACCTCTATAAAGAAAATTATGAAACCCTAAGAAAAGAAATAGTGAATATATTAACAAATGGAAGGACATATTATGCTCATGGCTGGGAAGAATCAACATTATTAAAATGTCTATACTTCCCAAAGCAGTCTACAGATTCAATACAATCCCCACTAAAATATCAACATCATACTTTCAAGACTTGGAAAAAATAATTCTCTGTCTTGTATGGAACCATAAAAATGACCATATAGCTAAAGCAATTATTTACAATAAAAACAAAGCCAGGGGGATCATCCTACCACACTTTAGGCTGTACTATAAGGCCATAGTGATCAAAACAGCATGGCACAGGCACAAAAATGAGACATAAACATCTGGAATAAAGTAATCTTTGGTAACCCAAACAAGAACATACACTGGGGGAAAGAATCCATAGTCAATGTTTCTTTTAATATATCAAAATTCTTAAGATAACATTTTTCCTATTATTTAAGATCCTTTAGAATATAATATCCAAGCCATCTTTCCAGATTTAACCTACACTATTCCCTGCTTATAGCTTTGTTATCATTAAACCAGCTACTGCTTCTATAGCAAATATGTCTGATACTTTCCCATATACATAGTTTATCTTGCATTATTCCATTTGATAGGATTCTTTGATCTTCCCAAATACTTCTTTAAGGATTCTATTTTATGACATTTTATTTATTTAAGAAATTCTATTTTAAGACATTTTAAGTCTTTATTATTTTACAGAACCATACCTTATTATTGGGATGTGTGTCTGCTTCTGCATTTGAACCCTTAGAAGTGATGGTTTACCTTCCCCATCATATAAGGACTGTCCAGAAAGTATCCAGCAATGTAATATGAAAAATAGGGACATATGGGGCTGGATGGCTGGATACTTTCTGGATATATTTTATACATATGCAGATAGATAGATAGATAGATGGATAGATAGATAGATAGATAGATAGAATGCAGATAGATAGATAGATAGATAGATAGATAGATAGATAGAGAATGGGTTTAAATTCCATTTCATAATCTGATAAGCTGCTATATTTTATGTTTCCATATCTCATTTCTTTTTTTCCATGATCATGGAAAATCCATAAGTCATTTATTTCTTAATAGCCAGAAATCTCCAAATTTCCTGTTTCAGTAGCTTCTCATGAGTAGTCAAATTATTGAAATTATAATGCCCCTTATTTTATATTTATCTTGTCACATTATCACAAACAATTGCAAGTGGAGCCTATCACCTCCCCTATTTTGTGGCTGTGTAGATAATTTTAAATACAGGGAAACTGACCATTGTGGTAACCATCCAGGAGCAGAGTACAAGAAGGCAAATAAGTTAGATTAAGAATTCTAGTATAGACACTACTCAAAAAAATATGGCAGAGTAAAATTAATACATTTCTCGAAAGAATACAGGCAATTCTATTATTGTATTCTCTATTATTTTCTTATAATTATAAGAATAATTAATATATTCTGTACTACCTTGTAAATTTCAAATATATTTTAGATGTTCAGTTACATTAATAAATTTGGCTTATTAACATCTTTGATTATTGGAGTAAGATAATATTTTAGGATTTTGATCATGTATTTGTTGATTTATAACTTTCAATATTGTCTATAATAACTAAATAATATTTGTCTATTTTGTTCATTATTTTGATTCTAAATTGTGCATGGCACTTTCATAGGCATTGGATAAACATCATTAGAAGAATGAATAAATTAATCAGACTTGAAACATTAACATTTTCTTGAACATTAGTATGGATTTAAAAACGAAATTTCCACCTGTGTCTTTGAAGATAAACATTTGTAATTGTTTTCTTGGCATTTAACATTTTTACTCATGTGGATCTTTATTCTCATATTTATAAAATAAAAATAAATATGATTCATAAAGAAGAAGAGTACCAGAAAGAATATGTCAGTCTGTGACCACAAAATATGTATCAGTTTTAGAGCTACTCAAAGAGCTGTCCCATCAAATAAATACACACAGGAAGAATTATTTTATTTACAATTGAAGTGATTTATCCTACAGTCACACTGGTTCCAAGTGAAGACTTGATGGAGAATGCCTCATGGTTGGAGATTAATTTCTGAATCAAAATAAGGAGAGAGAGACAGGTAAACTTTGAGGATCTTGACATATATGTATGTGGGTTGGGGATGTTAGTTATTGAATTGTCATACCCCCCAGGATTACTGTCACCTGCTCATGGCTAATGATTGCTTCTTATAAGGTCAGGATTATAATGCCTGAAAGCACCTGAGTATCTCTAAAGGAACAGTTTTTGTATTGTGGGTGGTAGCTGATACCAAATCTATTTTAGTGACTCCTCCAACTCTACCGTATGCTCTTTGCAACATGAATGTCTCTGATAGAAGAAATACATAGAAGAAAAAGAAGAGAGAGAGAAATGACTATAGTAATGCTTCTGTTTATGTAATGAAACATGATAAAACTTGTTTTGAACTTGTTAAATAATATTGATGAAAATTATATAACCTTGATATTCAACCAATAGTGAGTATCAATTATTAATTATTCAATATGTTTTGTGTTACTTCAAATAAACATCAAAGCAACTGAACCTAAACATATATGTTACTATAGTTTTAGTATTCTATGCTGAGACCATTGGAACAGCAGTTTTCTATAGATAATCTTAATTTATCTATGTTCAGTTAATAACAAAAGAAATGTCAAAAATTTAACGTCAATGATAGTCAATATGTTATTCTGCCTAAGTAGGACTCAATTATACAAGGTTTCTTTATCTGCTGGCCAATAGAAGAAGTTAAAACAATTCAAATGAACTTCTTTTACAACCAATCTCAACATTTTTTCTACAGTTATTATATAAACAACCTTTTCTATTTTGTCTGTATGTAAAACTTATACAGACTGTGACAAAAGATAAAACGGTCTTAGTTTATGATCCCTAAAACACAGTTTCTTAGAGACCCAAAATAGAAAGCAATTTTTAGTGAACTCATCCAAGCTTTAGCCTACGCAGTTCCTTTTTTGCACAAAATGAGTTGGGTAACATTCCAACCAAGGACCATAAACCAGCAATGTGCATAGACACTAAGAATAAAGATATATTTAGATAGATTGCATGGATTAAAGAGGACTAAACCATCTGTCGTTAACACAGGAGAATGTCATTTTCTTCAGCAAAGTGCCTGGGATTTTGAACAATATTCCAGCATTTAAAGATGCAAAGAGGTGCTTTAACAATTAGATGTGCATATCACTCACAGAGAAGTCATATACATCTGTTTTTCTTGTTATTGCAGACTTTTATAAACTCAGGAAATCTTAGTTGTGGTTTCAAAAATAATTTGTTATGAGCTGCTTTTTCTCTTCTATGCTTCCTTAGAATCTTTTAATGCTACTATTCTAAACATACTGTTTTGTAGGAATTTGTCTATATATGTGCCTCCTTTTCTTCTTTTCTGGAGAGTGAGCTTTTCCAGGGTAGAAAATGAGCTTTATTTGTCCTGTGTCCTCATACTTACCAAGTGATCTACACATTATTCTAAATGTGTTGTGAATGAATTAAGTATTATAAAGCCTATAGTGAATAAGGATTGCGTGCCTCATGGGAGTAATGTGAAGAAAAATTCAAGTGGTTTGATAGACTCTTATGAGCTAGGATGTGATACTTTAACAAATTTCCTGTAGTTTGGTAATAGGGTTGACAAATAAATCCAAATTTCAAATATACATACATATACATATATATATATATACATATATATACATATAATATTACTATAAAGTAATTTACTACATATATAGTCAAAGTATACAACACATATTGTAACTCTCAACTATTGCCTCCAAATAATATATGTTCCATTATTTGTAGTTTATCTGAATTTCTAATTTAGCTGGTCCCTCTTTGTGTTTATTTTCTAAATCTGACAACTCTATCAATAATGGTGAATTACCCAAAGGAGCTTGGAATCAGAGACAGTACCCTTGCTGAAATGAACTTGTGTATTATCTTGTGTATGTACAGCCTATTAAAATACCCCAATCTGACATAGTGCATCTCTGAAAGAAACTGCACCCTTAGTAAAAAAAAAAAAAAAAAGGACAGCTATTAACTAAAGGCTAGAAATAATGATAGAAGACCTTGTCAGAGAGAAGTACCACATTTGGAGTCACACGATGTGAGTGAAATTGAACAAAACAAACGTAGCTCTGTTAATCACTAGTCAGTTAATTATTTTCCTTAACAATTCTTAAAATGTATAATACTTTCCAGATCAGTTTTATTTTGAGGGGAATGGATATGAAATAAAGTCATAAGGGATTTTCACCAAAAACACATTAAATAAATACATTATAAGAGATGGCATTTCACCATTGTATTTTAAGGAAGACATACTCATTTACTCAACCCCAAAATTGCTAATCATAATATATTATGTGAAACACACTTGAGTTGTGTATTATGTTAAGATAAACATAGAAATCTTTAGCTGATATAGGTATAACATGTGTGGGGGGGTGAAAAGAATTACACAATTTGTTACTGTGTAGTCTAGTCACTGTATGAATTAACTGTTATTATGAACTTAAACTTATTAACAAGAAATGAACAAGTGATGGTATTTCATTGTGGGCAAGAGACTTGAACAGAAGCTTCTCTGAAGAAGACAGGCACTGGGCCTACAGACACATGAAAAAAAGGCTCATCATCTTTAATCATCAGAGAAACGCAAATCAAAACCACTTTGAGATATCGTCTAACTCCAGTAAGATTAGTCCACATAACAAAATCCCAAAACTACAGATGTTGGTGTGGATGTAGAGAGAAGGGAACACTTCTGCACTGCTGGTGGGAATGCAAACTTAACTTCTTTCTTCTGGAAAGACGTTTGGAGAACACTTAGGGAACTAAAAGTAGACCTGCTGTTTGATTCTGCAATTCCTCGACTAGGTATATATCCAGATGACCAAAAATCACTTTACAACAAAGACATTTGTGCAAGAATGTTTATTGCAGCCCAATTCATAATTGCCAAGTAATGGAAGCAGCCCAAGTGCCCATTGACCCATGAATGGATTAACAAGTTGTGGTATATGTATACCATGGAATATTATGCAGCCATAAAAAGATGGAGACTTTACCTCTTTTACGTTTACATGGATGGAGCTGGATCATATTCTTCTTAGTAAAGTATCTCAAGAATGAAAAAAAAATGCCCAATGTACTCAATATTATTATGAAATCAATATATAACCACCCACACTTTCATATGAAAGATAAAACACAATTATAGCCCAGAAAGTAGGAGAGAAGAAGAGGATGAGGTGGGTGGACAGGTCGAGGGAGGGTAATTGGTGGGAGGGTAATTGGTGGGACCTCACCTACTGTGCATATTGCAAGCATACATTTCAAGTCAAATATATTAAGAGTAGAGTATAAATGTCTAAACACAGCAATAAGTGAGGTGAAGGCTATGTTAACCAGTTTGATGTAAACATTCCAAATTATATATAAAATCAGCACATCATACCCCATAAATGCAGTAATGTACACAGTTATGATCGAATAAAAAATGGACAAACTAATAATAACAACAACAAAAATAAATAAATAAGAAAAAAACTATGTAAATATCTTTCTGACTATTGCCTGTGCAACAGGTGATCTTCTGGGATATTAGATGTTAATCACAATTAAGCTATATAAGATGGAGACTGGCAGCCTCTGTTAACTTCTTTGCCCTCCAACCCCACAGGGTTGGGAGCCCAGACCTCTCCTCAGCCCACTTAATGTGGACTCCTCGGCCTTTCCAAACCATGTCCCTTGGCTAAGCAGTGGCTATCCCAGGAAAGCTTGTATTCCTCAGATCCCTCCGGAAGTGGCTGAATGCTTGTCAGGCACGCCAGTAGGGCCTTGCACTAAAATCCTGAGGGCCAAGCCTTCAAGGAAGCTCTCCCACAGTGGCTGTGTGCAGCCTGCAGCCAAACAATTAAACCTCTGCTCTGCTCCCCCGAGGCTCAGTCCTGGCCTCTGAGCCCTGTTCAAAGTCACTTGCTCACTCTCCCTAAGGTCTCCCCAAACCAGTCTAGCTCTAGGACCCTGAGGGCCAAGCTTGCAAGGCAGCTCTCCCACAATGGCTGCTTGAGGCCTGCAGCAGAATGGTGCCCCATCTGGTCAGTCTCAATCTCTGGGCTTTGTTCAAAGTCACTTGCTCGCTCACCCCAAGTCCCCCAAGGTAACTCACCTGAGTTTCCAAGTCTTACCTGCTGTAGCTGCTATCAGCTGCAGTCGCCAAAGCTGGTTGCCTCAGACCCAATGCAAACATTTACCCCTTCTCCACTGCTTTTGTCCTCCTCTGGAGGTCCTGAAGTCTCCCAGTGCTTCCCTGTGCCCCCTAAGGGATGTTTCTGGGCAAAGCCCACAATTCTCAGGTGCCTGGAGTTTTCTTTCCCCTATCTCACCATGCCTGGTTTCGAAAATCTGCTTCTTGCCCACCATCGTGCTCCACCCACCAAAGGGATTTTTAATGAACCCAGAATGCACTGTACAATATAATCATAAATCCTTTGAATAATTTAAAATAATGATATTTCTGAAAATATTCTCTTTTTGTCTCTGAAAAATGTAATCAGGCATGATAAAATCATCTATTAATGCTGTGAGTACATGACCCGTGTGACTTATCATAAAAAATCGTGTCGTTTCTCTATGATGTTAAAAATAATTGATAGATGTGAGCAGTTTTATCACACAAAAAATTGCTTGGTAGAAAAATAATAGTTAAATAAGTTAATAAGTTTAAATAGTTAAATACGTTAAGCATGTATTAGCTTTGTAATTATTCATGAAAACTTTCTACTAACAACATGTAAAATCACATTAAAATCAGTCACAAAAACAATACCGGAATAATCTGTAGCCCCTCCATTATTCTTTATACTCATACTCTGGCTTATTTGGCTTTATTACAACATAACATGTTGTTCATTCATTCATTTATTCCTTCCTTTTCTGTTTCTGTCCTTTAAGCATATTATTTTATGAGGGCAGTTTGTTTGTATTATTTTGCGCAGTGTCCTCACTACATAGAACAGTAACTGACACAAAGTACCTTCCAAATGAATACTGAATGAATGAATAAACTATGAATAAATGAGTTTGTAAATTGAGAATCCTACATTATTATCAAAACTTCCAGGAAGATGAAATGAATAATGCAGAAGCTCAAGGGATAGGGTTTGCTTTATGAAGAATTGTTCTACCTTCATTTCATATTCTTATTTCAATCTGAAGAGTACAAAGGAATACTACTTATTATCTATTGTCTTGTATATCCCAGAGGCAAATTCTAAAATTTATTTTGACCTGGTTGAAATACACAAAGAAATTTAAAACAAAATTTCACAAGTCAATAACAGTTCATTATTTTTTCATCCCTCAACTTCCCTTGCCCTCTTACTAGCTAAATACCTGATACATTAAATAAAGACCAGAAGCAATTGAGTAAAATACTGATGTGAACTCATATCTCATTTAAGACTAGACAATAAGACAACCAGTAAACATTGCCATTGGTTTCAAACTTCTAAATGGATTTAGAATGAAACTTCTATTTCATTCAATATATTGAATAATTTTACTTGTTTGTGTGTCAACTAACCTGTGCAATGTTGCACTATTGATATTACACATTTATTCTTAGAAATGACACTTTAATAAAGACAGGGATCTGGGAAAGTCAAGGAAAGTCTTCTGGCCTTCTGTTGCCATAAACTCATTCCTGTATTCAACAATGCCCTGCAATGGGATCTGAAGGGAAACAAAAGAAAGGGTTCTCTTGTCTCTTGATTAACGAATAGATTAGGCTTTATTTTGTTATTGTTATTTCTTTGTTATTATATTTAAATTTTTCTTATATATTATTCTTCAATTCATCCTCACATTTTCTCTAATTCAGACTGTAAATGCTTTTCTCTAACTGGTCTCTTCAATGAAAATGACCATCCTTGCTTTTGGCAACTACCTATTTATGTGAAGAGATAGTTTTTTATTTTTCTCTTGAATCATTTGTCATTTGTTGCAGATATAAGACAATGACAAAACATTTAATATTTACCTAAGTCTTGAGTACAGCATGCCATGAGCCCTTGGTGAGTTTGAAAGGCATTATTATTTTCATCAAAGTGTCTCTTGAGAATGTACCTTATCCAAAATTTTTGTTCTTTTCTTTAAAGTTTCCTTTCCAGGGTGGCGCCTGTGGCTCAATGGAGTAGGGCGCTGGCCCCATATACTAGAGGTGGTGGGTTCAAACCCAAAAACTGCAAAAAAAAAAAAAAAAAAAAAAAAAGTTTCTTTTCCAAATTTTATTGATGGAGCTTCTGTTGCCCCAATCATCCAGACACAAACCTCTATGTTTTATTTGTTTTTTAATTTGTTTATTGATACACTTATTTTAAATTATTTATTGAATACCTTATTTGGACACTATTCTGGCAAGGTATGAGTCAGAATTGCACAAGACAGATGAGGCATATGTTATTGATACCATTGCCTTCTCTAATTTCCATCTTCATTCTGACCCTCATGACTGTACTCTTTGACTATTACAATTGTCTGCTATTTGTCCTCCCTGCCTAAAATATTTCTGCCCTCCAATTATTTCTATCTGGTTCATATTAAGCAATTGATAAATATTTGGTGAATTGAATTCAATTAAAACTATTAACCACATATTTCCATATTCACACCTCAGACATCATATTTGTCTTTTATTATATGACAGATTTTCTAGATCCAGCCTTATTTACATCTACTATTCTTAACAGACTTTAAGTGATTAACCTTCTGTTCCATGTGTGATTTTATGCAGATCTCCCTTTTATAGACAAACACACACCATCAAAGCCCAACAAGGTACTCTTTTTTGAAGGCTTCTCTTAGCTCCCCAGTTGAAAGTATTTTTGTCCACATTAAACCTCTACATTATTGTATTTGTGCTGCCATTATGCCCTGTATTGTAGGTATTTGTGTATAAACCTGAGTTATATATTATGCTAAATAAGCTTCTTGAGGGTAAGGACAAATTTTTATGCTACTATGTTCCCTTGAGTGTCTATTGCTGAAATTTAAAGAATTATTTGATAATTGAATAAATGGCCTATTAGGATATAAGACATAGACATGGATGTTCTCACAAGCTTATTTCTCATAGCATATTTTTTCTTCTGACTGGTTGTATCCAAGTCAGAGTTAAGTGGGCCAACTTATTAATTCTAATCACTTGGTTGAACAAAACCTGACTTCATAAATCATAGTTTAATAGCCTGTCTACAATTTCTTTAGGGTTTTGCAGCTGCATTGTAATGCTTGTTTATCCATTCACTTCAATTATTGAAATTATATAGCCAGTAGTAAAGATAGTAAATAGCCTGTATGCTTTGGGGTTCAAACCCTATTCTAGAAGTCTCTGATATTTCACGAACAATCATCATATCTAGTGTTATTCTCCATGTGCTTTCATATCAAATACATTATTTGTTGTCCATGTAAAACAGGGAGTTTCGGGCATGTGATTTTGCTACTAGGCCTTCATATTTTAGACTTGCTGTCACATTTCAGATCTTCCTATTCTGCTTACCATGAATCCACTTATTTGCATAATTTCTAGCTCTCCTAAATTTATACATATATATACGTGTGTGTGTATCTGATATTTTAAATTTAAGGGATACTTTGTTATGAAATTACAGAAAAGTTCTTATGGGGAAATAAAATCATTGGATTTAAACATAACTAAATAAATTATTTTGTTACCCCAAATTTTCATTAATAATTCTAACGATATACATCTTTACAACCTCCCTTCCCATCCCACATGGGTCCACTTACTATAAACTCTTCATAAGGACTTCTAAGAAAATTCCTTGCTTACAGGTCAAAGTCCCTACTGGTCATCCATACAAAAAAAAAAATGTAGTCAAAAGTTTCACTCTCAGACTGTTTGATAAAGTACTTACATTATTTACACCTTTGATATAAAATTGGAAAATGTAATTGAATCTAATCTAACAATGTGAGTTTAGGGTTTATATTTAAAATGTAAATATGTGGTTGAAATTTATCTATGAGTGTTTAGAGAACTGACAAGCTAATTTTGCCTCTGTTGCCCTAAAACTTAGACATCTATCTATCAGGATGTGCTTGAAAATTATAATCCTTAACACCTGATCATAATCAAAATAATTTTCCAGCTTTTGCATTCACTTCCCTTTTCATTCCCAGCAAGAGAACCACATTCAACCAAGTTCATACAAAGTTGCGACTTAAATGGCACAATGGCATAATTTCTGCTATACCCTTTGGCAATAAGGCAGACACATAGATTGTACTGCTGCTTGTACAAATGTTTGTATCTTCTGCCAGAATTGTTGGCTTTCCTTTGAACAAAGAGAAAAATACCTAGAGTTCTTGATAAAACAATACATTCCAATACTCTACATTTGTAAGCTCTGGAGAGGAAATAAACTTTGAACTCGGGATCTTATTTACTTGGTCTTGAAAAGATATGAGCAACAGTTTTAAACTTTGCATAGTCTTTATTCTGTGAACCTGTACTTCTGTACAAAAGTCAATAGTAGTCTAGGTGAACAAAGTGGCTCAGTGAGTAGAGCACCCGCCCCGTATACCAAGAATGGTGGGTTCCAACCCAGCCCCAGCTAAACTGCAACAAAAAAAAATAGCTGGGCATTGTGGTGGGCGCCTGTAGTCCCAGCTACTCGGGAGGCTGAGGCTAGAGAATCGCCTGAGCCCAAGAGCTGGAGCTTGCTGTGAGCTGTGACGTGACTGAACTCTACTGAGGGCGACAGAGTGAGACTGTCTCTGTCTATGCCTTAAATTCTGGATTACAGAAAAAAAAATGACTTTGCTCTCTCTTAAATTACAGAAACTAATCCTTTTTAGCCAATATAGTTTTCTAAGTTTGCTTAGGGTATGTATCTGGAAGTGAAATTATTGTGTTACATGGTAATTATATGTAACTTTTTGAAGAACTGCAAAACTGTTTTCCATGGCAGCTGAATAATTTCACAATCACACTAGCAGTGAATGAGGAATTCAGTTTCTCAGCACCCTCATCAAAACTTATTATGCCCATGTTTGATAATAGCCCTCCAAGTAGGAATGAAGATCTTGATTTTCATTTCTTTATTGGATAATAAGATGGAGCATCTTTTAATATGCTTATTGACAATTCATACAAATATCTATTTAAGTATTTTCTCCATTTTTATTTGCTTTGCCTTTTTATAATTGAGTTGCAAGAGTTTTTTTAATATAATCTGGATAGTATACCTTTAACAAATGTATCCTTTGCAAGTATTTTCTGTCATTCTTGGTGGGTCGATGGACACTTGGGCTTCTTCCATGACTTAGCAATTATGAATTGGGCTGCCATAAACATTCTGGTACAGATGTCTTTGTTATATTGTGACTTTTGGTCTTCTGGGTATAAACCTAGAAGAGGAATTATAGGATCGAAAGGCAGGTCTATTTTTAGGTCTCTAAGTATTCTCCAAACATCCTTCC
>CAUYPK010065231.1:0-32932 GCA_963574355.1 Loris lydekkerianus
TTACAATCGCCAAAATGTGTAAACAACCCAAATGCCCACCAACCCAGGAATGGATTAACAAGCTGTGGTATATGTACATGATAGAATACTATTTAGCCATTTTAAAAAATGGACACTTTACAACCTTTGTATTAACGTGGATGGAAGTGGAACACATTATTCTTAGTAAAGCATCACAAGAATGGAGAAGCATGAATCCTGTGTACTCAATTTTGATATGAGGACAATTAAGGACACGGTGGGGGTGGGGGAAGGGGAGAGCAGAGAGAGAAACGAGGGAGGGGTGGGGAAAGGAAGAGGAGAGAGAGGGAAGGAGGGAGGGGGTGGGGACCTTGGTGTGTGCCACACCTTTTGGGGGCAAGACAGGATTATAAGAGGGACTTTACCTAACGAATGCAATCAGTGTAACCTGGTTTCTTGTACCCTCAATGAATCCACAACAGAAAGAAAGAAAGAAAGAAAGAAAGAAAGAAAGAAAGAAAGAAAGAAAGAAAGAAAGAAAGAAAGAAAGAAAGAAAGAAAGACCGAAAGAAAGAAAATTATAAAACAAAATGGTTAGGGATGGGTGCTTCAGGTTATGGATATTTGCGGCAATAAAGACTTTCCTATAAGCAAATTGCCAATTTTCTTTTCTTTTTATGAGACATAGTCTCACTCTGTCACCCTGGGTAAAGTGCTCTGGCATCATAGCTCACAGCAACCTCAAACTCCTTACCACAAGACATCCTCTTGCCTCAGCCTCCAGAGTAGCTGGGACTACAGGCTCCCACAACCCCTTGGCTAGTTTTTCTATTTTTAGTAGAGATGGGGGTCTCACTCTTACTCAGGCTGGTCTCGAACTCCTAAGCTCAATCGATCCTCCCACCTCACCCTCCCAGAGTGCTGGAATTACAGGCATGAGCCACCCAGCCGAGCCCAGATCTCCATTTTCAAAAGGAGCAGAATGAAGAGAAAAATCAGCATAACTAATATTTCATTCCTTTTCAACTTCAAGAGAGGGATTAAATTTCTTTCATTCAGTCTTTCTTTCTTCCTTTTTTTTTTTTTTTTTTTTTTTAATAGAAATGGGGTCTATATTGCCCAAGATGATCTCAAACTTTTGAGCTCAAGCAATCCTCCTGCCTCAGACTCCCGAGTAGCTGAGACTACAAGCACCTGCCACCACACCCAGCTAGTTTTTCTATATTTAGTAGAGATGGGGTCTGGGTCTTGCTCTTGCTGGTCTGGAACTACTGAGATCAAGGCATGCTCCCACCCCAGCCTCCCAGAGTGCTGGGATTACAGACATGAGCCACCACGCCCACTTTGGCCTTGGGTTGCCAATTTTCTAAGAAGTAGAAACCACTGATGTACTAAACTATTTCAGAAAAATTGTAACTTTCATAGATTCAGAAGGAACACTGTGAATCTCTTATCACCACCAATAATGACAGTCGCTTGTTCTTACAGAACCATGGTTCTCATCTAACCCTAATGCTTCCAGCAAGTAGCTCTCCGCTGATTCTGATTTCTTCTGTCCTACCCTGAACCCAACCACCACCACTGCCCAAAATACAAAAGAACCACACTTACAAGTCCTCAAGAAACTCTTTTTTTTTTTTTTTTTGGTGGGGGGGCATCTAACAAACTAGAGTAGAAAATAGAGGAAGCAAGTTTTAATCTCCTCTTCACAGGGGAAGTAAGGATTGTGCTACATGCTGGAAGATGATGCACAGAACTCTCATGGGCAAAACCAGGGTCCCCTTAGGAGAGAATGAAGAATATCCAGGCCCCAGGGCAGAGCCTTGGCACTAAGTAAAAGATGGCAGTGACAATGATTATATTAGGACCATCAATACCCCTCATCTTCTATTTTGACAAATAGTTCCTGTGTTCTAAGCACTGTTCCAAGAACTCTGTGTATTCTAACAACCCACTGAAAGAGGCACTGTCACTGTCCCTAATGTACACACAGAGGTTATATAACTGCAGTTTTAAAGTAAGTGACAGGTAAGACTCTAGCCTCAGGCACCTCAACTAACTTACACCCGACCTGTCCTGTGGCCTGAATGTTGAGTCTTTCTCCTCTAAATTACTCTTTATTTGTTTATTTATTTATATTTTTTGAGACAGAGTCTCACTTTGTCGCCCTCAGTAGCGTGCCGTGGCGTCACAGCTCACAGCAATCTCCAACTCTTGGTCTTAAGCGATTCTCTTGCCTCAGCCTCCCGAGTAGCTGGGACTATAGGCACCAGCCACAATGGCCCAGCTGTTTTTTGTTGCAGTTGTCACTGCTGTTTTAGCTGGCCAGGGCCGGGTTCAAACCCGCCACCCTCGGTATATTGGGCTGGCACCCTACCCACCGAGCCACAGGCGCCACCCTACTCTACACTTTAAATGCAACAAGATGTCCTCTTCTCTGAGTCAGTACCACACGATGCACAATAAATTAGATTTGCCATATATTTTGTACATAAAAATTTTATTACGAAATACTTCTTACACCTCTGCCCTTGTTATAGCAGCTTTCCTCCAAGCATGCTCCCTAGGACATGAATTCCTTCCCTGTTTCTGCTCTGCCTAAAAGGTTCTACCCACCAAGCTTTTCATATGGCCAGTCCACCGGAATTATTCAGATTTCAACCCAAGTATCCCCTTTTTGAGAGGTCTTTTATGACTGTCTGATCTGAAACAGACCTTGCTTCTCACGGTCCCCACATTGATTTATTATGCTCCCAGCATCCACTGTTACCTGACATCGTTCCCCTCTTCCTCCTGGTCTCTCTCTACCTGCCCTAGCCTCCCAGAGGCAGCCGATGACAATGTCTGTGACACACAGCAATTTCTTTCTTTCTTTCTTTTTTGAGACAGAGTCTTACTTGGTCACCCTCGGTAGAGTGCTGTGGTGTCATAGCAACCTCAAACTCTTGGGCTCAAGTGATCCTGTGGCTTCAGCCTCCTGAGTGGCTGGGACCACAGGCACCATCACAACACCCAACTACTTTTTAGAGACAGGGTCTCACTCTTGCTTGGGCTGGTCTGGAACTCGTGAGCTCAGGCAATCCACCTGCCTCGGCCTCCCAGAGTGCTGGGATTGCAGGCGTGAGCCACCCTGCCTGGCCAACACAGCAATTTCTTAAACATTATTTACCAGAATAACAGGTAACTTGTTTGGTTTTTGTGTTGTTGCTGTTGTTTTCAATAGGTTATCATACTCAATAAAGATTTTTGTTTTTGTATAAGTTTGTAAAATGCCCTTGAGAGAAATTTAAATGCTTTCAAAACTTCTTGGGCTCAAAAAAAAAAAAACCAAAAAACAAAAAAAAACCTTCTTGGGCTTGTGAAATCAACAAGATCATAGAACTTATTTATTTTTTTTTTTGAGACAGAGTCTGACTCTGTCACCCCAGATAGAATGCTGTGCCATCATAGCTCACAGCAACCTCAAACTCTTGGGCTCAAGTGATCCTCCTGCCTCAGTCTCCCGAGTAGCTGGGCCTATAGGTGCCTGCCACCATACCCAGCTAGTTTTTCCATTTTTAGTACAGATGGGATGTCTCTTGTTCAGGCTGGTCTTGAATTCCTGAGGTCAAGGGATCCTCCCTCCTCAGCCTCCCAGAGTACTGGGATTAAAGGCAAGAGCCACTGCACTCGGTACCTAAATTTACTTTGAAAACGACAGAAGGTTACTATGTATGTGGATGTCTTTACAAAAAAGTTCTCAATAGCTTTCCAAACATTTTTAAAAGGTACTATATGGTGTATACTAGCCCTCAGGCAACAAGACAGATTACAAATTGGTAAGTAAATTGCCTACTTTACATTTAAATTACCCATTTAAACCACCTAAGGCATGTATGAGCAAAACATGCCCCTATATAAATGCTGTATATTAACATGTTATATTAAATCTGAAAATAAGAACCCCAATTAATTTACATCATTAGTCTCCTTAACCTCACATTATCTCTTAATGCTTTTAATTCTGTATCCTAAGCAAACACAGTAAAATAAATAATAGTTATGAAGCAATTAGTTGAACCATTAAAGAAATATTTAATTGGTTCTTAGACTATAAAAAGGACCTTAAATCCATTTGTAAATAGGAAAGTTGAAAACTAAAGCCTAATTGTTTTCACTACTTATAACTACGTAGCATATGAACAAAATTTATGTTAACTGAAATCTCAGTACGTAAACAGATAAGTGAGTACTATATGCATTTGGCCTCCTTTTAAAACTTCATTCACAGTTTTTGGTATAATCATCTATTTTATAAGCCATTCGTATAGCTCCCTAGTAACTTCCAAACTCATTACACTCATAATCTTTAGAAAGGAAGTTAAAAATAAAAAGCGTAACTCTCTCAAAATATAAGTTTGGGGATGCTGGTTAAATCAAACACATTACTCACTCACTATGTTAACTACGTGAAAGGCCAGTAAACCTCATTTTGTCTTCTGATTTATCACAATTTCTACAAATGTGATACTATGTATTACAGCTAATCATTCTTTTTTAAATTTTTTAAAATTAAATCATAGCTCTGTGTATTAATGCAATTGTGAGTACAATGTGCTGGTTTTATATATAATTTGAAATATTTTCATCTAACTGGTTAACATAGCCTTCACGGAATCATTCTTTATTGTCAAAAAAGAAAAAAAAAAACAAAAACACAAAGCCAGGCACTGTTTTAAAAAAAATTAGAGAAAATCAAGTTTTACTCTTACACAAAAACAGGCTTCAACTTAATCAATGGTGACACACCTCAAACAAAAAATATATATATTAGGGTGAGGGGAGTGATAACGTGGAAGTAAAACAGATAAGTTGGGTGACAGCAACTTTGCCCATGAGATCTAGGGGTCCTGCTCACCAATCCCCTTTTCTAGATGCATAATGAAGTTTCTTTCCCTAACAGCAAATTCCTTTGGGTTAAAGCAGGAGGTGGAATGATTTGTGGGCCAGATCCAGAAACCCATTTACGCCAGCGAGTCAGCAACGTCTGTTAATATAAGCAGGACTCAGGCACAGACTGCAGCACCTGATGGGCGGGAAGGACAGACTGGGGGTCTCCAGGAAGTCAGAGGCTTAAAGGCAGAGGGAGAATCTTCTGTCTGTCTGTCCCTCTCCAGATCACCTTTTATCTCCATTCTGGAAAGAGTCTGCCTCACTCTTTTCCCTGCTGGCTAGATTCCTTGGCAGGATTTTCAGGTCTGACTCCCACCCCCGTAATTTCGCCTTTTGTGTGACTTTAATGCCTAATTGCTATGTGTCCACGGACCAAATCTGTACCCTCTCTGGTGACCACCAATGCCTGGCTCAGGTGTCCCAGAACAAAGAATATGATTGATCCAGTTTCAGTCCTCCTGTTCCAACTGACAGTGTCCACAGGACTGGATTGTCTCTTCCAAACTACAGACAGGGGCAGAGAAATGAGACCATGAGGGGTTGCCTTGATCACTGAGGGTATCTCTATAAGAGAAAAAAACATCTAACTTTCTAGATTTCTCTCACAGTAGCCAAATCTATATTCTTATTCCCCAAACATCTAGTTATCGTCCCTTATGTTCATATAGAGTGGAGAGAGCCAGCTGATAATGAATGGTCCAGCCTTCCAGTATTTCCACCAGGCAGCTGAGGATGGTAATAGAAATAATGCTCCCAGCACATACCATTCCAGGCCTTCCAGAGGCATCTGTGCACCTCAAATAGGAGATAAAAATGTTCAAGACAGATGACGTTAATTTTGTACTCAGAAGTTCCTTGGAGCAAGGGAGGAATAACCATAATTCTGCAGGGAAGGTTTTCAATAGAAAAGGCGTTGCTCTCGCCGCAATCTTTATTAGTTTAATATTTTAAGACACTTCAATTATGCTCATGTAGAAAAATTCACCCATGCAATATACATCCTATAGCTTTGGTTTTACATGCTGGCAAAATGTTTATGAAAGCATGTTATTCCGGGCCAGGCGCGTGACTCACTCCTGTAATCCCAGCACTCTGGGAGGCCAAGGCAGGAGGACTGCCTGAGCTCAGTAGGTCAAAACCAACCTGAGCAAGACGGAGACCCCGTCTCTGCTAAGAATAGAAAACACTAGCTAGGTGCTGTGGAGGACACCTGTAGTCCCAGCTACTCAGGAGGCTGAGGCAGGAGGACTGCTTGAGCCCAGGAGTTTGAGGTTGCTGTGAGGGTGATAAGAGTGAAATTCCATTTCAAAAAAACCCAAAACTTAAAAATTTTAAAAATTAAAATAAAAAATAAAGAAAACAATGTATTTACCAAATCTCATAACTAATCCTGGCAATGATTTAGATTTCTTAACAGCAACTCAGTAGACAAAACATTTAAAAGCTTTCAGAGTCTCAAGCAGCCACAACTCAAAATCAGCATGTGGATTATGCCGGGGTTGAAAATAAGGAAGAGATACTGAAATAAGTAACTTCCACAGGACGGTTGCTCTTCCGGTTTTATTCTCGCTCAGATTGCTATTGTTTTTGTTCATTGGAGGTTTAGCCAGAAAAAGCTCAACTCTTATAAACCATCTTACAAAACTCAGAATCATGCCTAAGTTTTTTTCCCCAAGGGCAGGTTAAAAAAAAAAAAATGCAAATGTGGGGTGACATTTTGGATTTGTAATACCCCAGGACGTGGGTATTTCTTTTCTCATGTCCTCTTTCCTTAAAGTATTTCATGCTGAAACGACTAGTTAGTAAAGTAAGGTTAATTTATAAAACAGTGCATATGCCTCAAACAATTAAAATATTTCTACAGTAAAGTTAAAAAGGCAATCCACAAGTCGTATATATACACACACACACTGTGATCTATGCCTACAGATAGTACTTAAACCTGGGCAAGAAATACACTAAACAGCAAATCATAATTATCTTTAGGTGGGATGGTTATGGGCAACTGTCAGTTTCTCTCTTACTTTCACTTTATCTTTTATAGAAGGAACACATCCTTTCTTTCTGAATATAAATGTGTTTTAAAAGTAAATAAATAGTATTATTTTTCTCTTACCTGTTTTCATTGTTTAATTTAGTTAAGCAGGCCCAGGCCAGGTTCGAACCCATCACCCATTGCACACAGGGCTGGAGCTCTAACCACTGAGCAACAGGTGCTCAGCTTCTCTTCCCCATTTTAGAACATTGATTCATGGAAGGACGTAATTTTTAATGGAAAAGAATGAAAGTGCAGGAGAAAAAATAATAGCCCTTTTCACTTATAATTAAAAACAGTGAATTCCTAATAAATTTGAGAAAGTAGTTTGTATTCTGTTAAGCAGTCTAAAAACTATATACAAATTATTATTACGCTCATCCAAAAGGGAAAGAAAGAAGGAAAAATACAGAGTGTCCCAACAGTCACCAAACAAAGGGAAGAGGGGAAATTGTAGCTAAACATACTTTATTTATAAAATATTCACTGCAAAACTTTACAAAGAGTTGGCCAATACAAAGACAATATTTTGTAAATATTTTGCACCTTGTAATATGCATAAAAGTGCAAGTTAAATCCTGCCTGAGTAGCTGTGAAAACTACACAATGAAAGCCAAAAAATATTGCTAGAAAGTTTATGTCTATTTTACAGATAAGGAAAAGGAAGCTTGGAGAAAGTAAGTTGTTAGGCCCAGCTCAGGAAAGCTTGTTAATCCTGACCGCACCAGGATTTTAACCCATCAGAGCCCAATTATGCTTTTACTGTATAACGATGTCAGCTTTTATTTTTAACCTGCCAGCTGCCACATTGTCCTTAGGGAGCTAAATCACACAGTAAAGAATATTAAACATCCATGTAATTTCTCCAGAATATTAGAGTTCTTGGGGATTAATATTAACGGTTATTGACCTAATGATTTATTTCATTTAATTTTCTAAGACAGAGTCTCACTCTGTACCCTAAGTAGAGTGCCATGGCATCATAGCAACCTCAAACTCTTGGGCTCAAGTGATTCTCCTGCTTCAGCCTCCTGAGTAGCTGGGACTGCAGGCACCCACCACCACGCCAGCCGAATTTTTCTATTTTTAGTAGAGACGGGGATCTCACTCTTGCTCAGGCTGGTCTCCAACTTCTGAGCTCAGGTGATCCTCCTGCCTTGGCCTCCTACAGCGCTGGGATTACAGGTGTGAGCCACTGCACACTGACTGATGATGCTTTTTAAAAAAGAAAAAAACATCTGTGGTTTCCACTGCCTCATCTTTCCTTGTCCTCAAGCCCAGGACAAGTGTGTGGCCTAAGGAAGGCCCTCGTCCCTTTAGGTGGCCTACATTCCCAAGCTCATTCTCCCTGCCATACGCCCAAGCTCCAGTAAGGAACGGTATAATGAATGAACTTGAATGTAACTTCTTTGGCAACCTTTTGAATAAATTATGGACGTATTTGGATTTTCAAAATCCTAAGAAGACAGTGAAGGACAAGAAAACACTGTTAGAAAATCAGCTTATCCCCAAATAGTGAGATCTGCTAAGTCTCCTGAGCCTGAAGACACACAGTTCCCGTAACAGCAAGAGCAGGAGATGGGTGGCCTCGAAGGCTGATAGAAGAGAATAAAAAACTTTCCTGGTAGCATGGATTTAATCCCCCCTACGTCCTGGTAACTAAATTCTAGGTTTAGTGTTTCTGATTGTTGGTACCTTTTGGCTTGTGCTAAATATTTAATACGAATATTTTAATTCTTTCCACTGCCTGGGGCAGAAAGCATTTGGGCACTATTATAAAATCATAGAAATGTAGTCCTTTTATTCTTTAAGATCAGGGATTTATCTTAATGAAGTAATTGTAGTATTCTAAATTATACTGGCTCTCTCTCCCCCAAGAAATTTTTCCACCTGCTCTCAGATGCTATCTAAGAGACACTGTTCCTTGAAGAACAGTGGGCACCATCCACCCTTCACATATTAATGCGCGCTGTGCACCCACCACTCACTTGCACAGACCAGTGAATTGCACCAAGGCAAGTCTTGCCCAAGCAAGGCAGAATCACTGTGATTTCTGACTGATAACAATAGGCAACTCAAACAGCAAATTTCTCATGCAACTGCCTCACCACAAACCAGCTCAGACATGGTGGTTTCTGCTTTTTCACTTCCGAGTGTCAATTAATCTATTACCAATGTTTTTCAATGTTCCCATGGGAAATCATACATAAGGACACGTTCTAATATCTGTTCTGGCCTATGGATTTTGCAAAAAAGTAAATTGAATATATATCTAAATGAAAAGCACAAAAAATAAATCTGAAACTTCACTTAATAAGGCAGTAGATACTTTTTTTTTTGCACTATATATTTTCTGATTTATTTTTTTTTACCACTTGAAAGTGATTATAGTGTACAACTGGGACAAGTGTCAGGTGACAGAGTGCAGAGAAGCAGACTGAAACATCAGTGTCAAACTTTCAGAATATTAATTATTCAAAGTATCAACACCAGGGCTCTAAATTGACTTTTCCTAACATTATCGAGATGTTCCACTTAGTAATTTACATGTGATTTCCATCACTGCATATATATGAGGCCGTGTTAAATTAAGCCCATGATTTAGGATAATCTGCAGTCCGCCGACAGAAAGGAGACTTGTGCCAGAAAACCAAATCCCTAATCTTTCCCCCTACTCCTAGTCAATCACCCAGGTATTTAACTTTCATTATTCATCCCTCCCAAGGTCTGGGATATTTTACAGGATGCGACAGCCTCTCAAGGCAGCTTAAAAAAAAAAAGTAAAGCGCGGGAGAAAAGCAGTGAGGAGAGATGCAGAGAGATTACGCAGAGCAGACATTTTCCAAAAGGTTCATTAGCTCTCATTTTATTTTATTTTTATTTATTTTTTGTCTGTTTTTGAGACAGATTCTCACTCTGTCACCCTGGGTAGAATGCCATGGTGTCATCACAGCTCACAGCAACCTTAAACTTCAGGCTCAAGTGATTCTCCTGTCTCTGCCTCCCAAGTAGCTGGGACTACAGGCACCTACCACAACACCCAGGTAGTTTTTCTGTTTCTAGTAGAGATGGGGTTTCAAGCACCTTTTGCCATAGTTCAACAAAGATTTTAACATTTACCTTTCTCTCGGTGTCACCAGTTAATTGAGCAGAGGTCAAAGATTATGAGCGACTCTTAAAACCGAGGGTACCACTGTGAAACTATCTACAAAATCGCCTAAGTTAACAAATATGTGTTCACAGACCCTCCATTTATTTTAAAATAGAGGAAGTGTTCTATATGGTGGGATTTAAGTGTCTCCACGTTAGCTACACAAAGAGAAATCCTAATTTCATACAGAAAATGAATTTCTTTAAAATAATAAGGTATTTGGAAGTCATCCCCTTGTAGCACATTTTTACAATACAGAATTTTACAAAAGTATCTGCTAAAAGTAGATACTGAACTGTAAGCAGATTTATTTCACTTGATCACCAAAATAGAAACATTCTCCCCGGACCTTCTTTGGCAAAGACTGAACTTAGAATATCCTCTGAGGCCATTACGTAGGGAGCAACAGTTAGTGAAAGTGCATGCCTGTTATTTCCTCACTCTGACAATGTGAAAATCTAATTGTACATTGCAAGTGATCAGAGTTGAGTTTCCAATCCTGACAGTGGTCTTTTAGTTTAAAAACTTTCTTCTATCTTGCCATAGAAGAAAAATGTGCATGTGTAAGGTAATAAGACTCCAGTCATTTCTACTCCATTACTCTAAAAAGCACTGTGCAGTCATTTATTCTGTCCCATATTGACAGCTTATTTGCCAAAAATCTGATGGATTTTTTAATTACTCATTTTAAGTCATTCTGGCAAGAATTAGCAGATCTCTAAACCGAGAGTTTTAAACATTTTCTTTCAAAAGATGTAAAAGCCTGCAAACAGGCGGTAAGGGTAACAAATTCTAAGACCTGGTGTACCTTGCTGTGGTAAACATTCAAAGATTAAACCTGTTAGATTAGTTAAAGTTTAAGAAGCATAATGATCAGCCACTTGGTAAGAATGGCATGGCAAAATGCTATCAATTGCTAGAAGAAAAATTTGCCAGGAAGAGTAAGAATTTACGTCACACCAGACGAGCATAATTAAAACCTGCATACCTAGTAAAACAAATATCTAATGCCTGAGACAAGTTTTGAAATGGCTATGCAAAATGTAGCTTTGATTTCTTAAAGTACTCAGGCCGGTTACTGACAATGAACTCCAAGATACAGTACAGTGTATGGCCGGGTAAACTTTCCTAGGCAACTATACCTTTTTCATAACAGCATTAAATAATCAAAACAAATAAAATACCTTCATTGATTCAACCTCACTAGATTGTTCCTGAGTCATTTTTTGTAATGTTTACATAATTACTACAGAATTGGAATCCCCCCATGCTCCTCCCCTCCCATTTTTTTTTTTGCAGTTTTTGCCTGGGGCTGGGTTTGAACCCACCACCTCTGGTATATGGGGCTGGCACCCTACTCCTGTGAGCCACTGGTGCTGCCCTTCCCCTCCCATTTTTTATGCTTGAACCTCTTTGCTCAGATACCTTTGATATATTCTGGCAAAATGACACTTCCATGATTCATCTAAGTGTATTGGTAGTGTTGTTTTATACTAGGGCGGTAAGGGAACTATTTTTGCAATGATACATGTTAATAAAAATGCATATAAAATATTCACTTCAAATTCAACAGAGTAAAAAATGTAAGTGCAACAGTAAATGCTGACAAGGAAAGAACCTCTAAGCACTTCAAGTGCTGTGACACAGGGGTGACTATACCTGATTGTTTCAATGGGCTAGTTTTACATCAACAGCTCCAACAGAAGTTGGGCATCTGCAGTTGTAAAAGCTATTTGCTCACTTATTTATTTATGTATTTATTTATTTTTTTAGACAGAGTCTCACTCTGTCTTCCTGGGTAGAGTGATATGGAGTCATAGCTCACAGCAACCTCCAACTCTGGAGCTTGAGCAATCTTCCTGCCTCAGTTTCCCAAGTAGCTGGGACTACAGGCACCCACTACATCACCCGACTAATTTTTCCATTATCAGTAGAAGCAGGGGCTCACTGTTGCTCAGGTGGGTCTGGAACTCCCGAGCTCAAGGGATGAACCTCAGACTCCCAGAGTGCTGGGATTACAGGTGTGAGCCACCACACCTTGCCCCTGCTCACTTATCGGGTTTTCTTCCTTTGGTATTTTTATTAAAAGGAAAATCAGAAGTCAAAGGAAAATTACACACAGCTTAATAGAACAGAATAATACATAGATAAACAGAAATGCAGACACACCCACCTCCTCTCAAGAGTGATCCTCCAACTCAAAAAAGGTGTGGGAGTTTCTTAATGCTATTGAAGACATATTCTTTAATTAATACCAATTTTTTTTATAAGGTATACACTTTACCAACGAACACACAGTTTTCATAGTAAGTCATTACTTAAGCATATAAAATAATTTCATACAGTTTAGAACTGCAAATGCCAAATCAAGCTTAAGCCAGATAGGTAACCATTACACATGTGAATTTACTACTTAAGAGAGAAGTGTATATCTCATGAGGCCCAAAGGTATTCCTAATCCCTGGGAATCAATAAAAATTAAAGATGTAAAAAGGATAATTAGATCATCTATTCTGTTCTCATTCACACTGGTTCCCAACAGTGTGTGACTTAATTTTAATTCATCCCGTTTAAAATAGTCTTAGTGGTAACAAATTCCAATTGCTTTGCTTAGAAGCCTATTAGCGGACGAGTCAGTACTGATATAATACTGCAGTTAATTGTACTTTCTAGATTTGGGAAGCCAGGCCGTTATGCAGCAGTTCTGTAAACCTAATTAAATAATGTAAAAAGTTAATTTTTTGCTCAAGTTTCAGCATATGAGTTCTTGTATTCAGTGAACTGAGTCAGGCCTCCCTAAAGGCGTATTTAAATGCTTCTCAAGAGCAAAGCCTGGAACAGCTACAAAGGCGGGGGAGCCCAGAAGGGAATTTATAATGGCACCAAAATGAGAACATTTCTCATCTTGAAATATTCTGGATTCCTAACAAATGAAGCAACTAAAAAGTTAGTTCTTCCTCCCCAAAAAGACATAAACCCTGGGTAATTTCAGTTCAAGCTTGTCTCACAGCTGCTTTCAGGATCATAGGGTTGAATTAGAATTAAAGAGTAAACCTCATATTTAAATGTTAAGATAATTGAAATGCTAGAGCATAGTTTTGCCATTCTGTTTTTTTCTTTAAATATACATCAAGCCAAATTCACTTATTAAAAACTGAAAAACTGCCTAATAGTCTCAGGATAAAATGTATTTTCTATTGGAGACATATTCTTTAATTGATACCAATTCTTTTTATAAAAATATACAGTGAATACACAGTTTCCATAGTAAGTCAATACTTAAGCACTAAAGCATATAAAACAATTTTGTAAAGTTTAGAACTACAAACACCAAACCACGCTTAGGCCAGGTAATCTTTAAGCATATAAATTTACGATAGAAGCGAGTAGTACGTACCTTGGGAGGCCCAATTGTATTCCTAAACCCAAATATTGCACTGTCTTTCCATTTGCAGCTTCACAAAGCAGTGGATTTCAACCAAGAGAGTGCAAAAATGCCTAATATGTATTATAAACCTATTAGAACATCTAGCTTATACAGTATTCACATATTATTACAACTCAGTTTGATAGTTATGGGTCTCTTATCCAACTTCTATTTGTATTTTTCACAGAGCGATGATAACCACTCACCACCTGAACTTCTTTATCATCTCAGTGAGTTTTCTCAGAGATGCGATGATGATGCTAATGTAACCTCTCTACAGACCAAACTACCACTGGGAGGTTAGAGGACAGCCACCTGCTTCAGCCTTAATTCTAATCCGTTCTTTCTCAAATATTGTGACATGTAGATCCAGTGAACTGAGTCTACATGTCACAATGCGCTACAAGTCTACATGTGCTTGCCCTTAACTTTCTTCCTGTGTTTTCTAGAGGGCAGCATTCTCCAAATCATTTTACTTCTTACACCTGTGTATTAATTCACCTCTCCCCTTCCTGGTGCCCAAAAGGAGCCATTCTCCATGGGATTTTTTTTCTACCTCTCCCTTCATCCAGTGACCCACTCCCTGAGCTTCAGACATCACCGTCCTGCCAAGGATTTGCACTCTTTCCATCCATTTTTGACTCCTATTCTGTCCTCCACCTCCTTGGATACCTTCACTGTACTTATGGGTGATCTGTTAACTGCTCGTATGCCCAAACGAAAAAAATGTTTAGTGTATGTTTTAACACACTCTCTAGAGATTCTTACGCCTGCTAAAGTTTGAGAACCACTGCCTGAGACAGTGATTTTCCTCGTAAGTGGCCCAGCCTGGCTCCGTTCCCACCCCACCAGGTGAGACTCTCTTCCCCGCTGGGCAATTCTACTTCTACAATCTCTCCTCTGTGTTTGGTTTCCAGGTGCCCTTCCTGGTTGAGGCCTCATTCTGTCCTCTGGAAATAATTCTCTGCTCACCAAAATCTAGCCTGCACTGTTTCCAGATGATTCCTTACAGCCTCACTCTGCCCTTTCGCAGCATTCAAAGTCCTTCCCAGCACAGACTGCATCTATCCAAGGTCCTCACTTCCCAGCCCAATTTTCCAGCTTTCCCCAGGATTGGCCACTATCTTTCCTGCTTCTGCATCCATATCTGCCCCCCTCTCCTCAGCAATCCAACAAGTCGTTGGAGACCGGCCCTGTGGACGGCTCCCAGCTCCGCAGACCAGCTCCGCAGACCGAGCTCTGCTGTCTCTCTGATCCCTCAGGACACAGTGTTATCAGCTAAGGCAGTTCTTGTCTGACCTGCTGCAATTGCTTATCTGTGTGTTTGCCCACAGACCTGAGCTGAAAAGGGTTCTCAGTCATTTTGGTTATCTAGGACCAGGTTTTAAGGGAAGTGACTGTAGACTTACTTTAACATCCAACCCAGGACACTTTTGAGACTGAAAGCAAAAGGAAAGCTTCAATTTTCCACTGAGAAAAGGAAATGCAAATGCACACAGAAGTTTACATTTCTTTCGAGAGGGATGGCTGACCTGTGGCTCACGCCTGTAATCCCAGCACTCTGAGAGGCCTAGCCAGGATGATCCCTTGAGCTCAGGAGTTCCAGACCAGCCTGAGCAAAAGTAAGACCTCATCTCTCCTAAAAATAGAATAACCAGCCGGGGGTTGTGGTGGGCATCTGTGGTCCCAGCTACTAGGGAGGCTGAGGCAGGAGGATCACTTGAGCCCAGGAATTTGAGGTTACTGTGAGCTGTGATGACACCAGGACACTCTACCCAGGGCGACATAGTGAAGTACTATTTCAAAAAACAAATAACCCCACATTTCTTAGACTTGGTAATGCTGGGTTTTTAAAAATTTTTATTCTAACTTGTGTCAAGTGGGGGAGGATGAGAGACTGAGAATAGCTAAGAAAACGTAACCCAGTCCTAAGGCATGTAGCCTGGGAAACTGAGAACTGACCACTTAACACTTAACTGACCACTTAACACACATTTGCTGCTGAGTGACAGCACCATCCTAAATTGCATTAATGAAGCTTCCGCTTGAAATAAAATGTTATGGTCAAGGGCAGAGTTTTCCAGGTTGCAGACATTGTTACCAAGATAAATTGGCATTGGTAAAGTGGAACGTGGCATCAATCCAGCCACTAATCCTCGTTTAAACTGCATTTCTTCCAACCTGCCAGTTTGCTTATTACATAAAACCTGTTGGCCTATGAGCAGTTCCTGAATTAGTCCTACTATGGATGCTCTGACCTCAGTGTCATTGCTGGTTTAACTATAGTATAATGGCATCTGTACCCACAGAGCCATCAGTTTACACACAGCTTCTCACCAGTACTGAACGCCTTAATAGAACCACCAAGGCTAAATATCTATCCACATTCCATTATAGACCTTTATTTTCCAAATTCATGATTCAACTGTTTGCCTTGGAGGCCAGTATAAGGGCCTTTGCTCTCCTGATATCCAAATATTCTTTTTAATATGCAGTATGTTGGTAAATCTTTAAAAATCTAGCTTCTGTAATTGACAAGTGATTGAAATGATACTGGCTCCACTGACAAGCTTTACCAAATAGACTGGACCAAAAAAAAAATCAAGATATCACCACCTTCTGTACCATCACCATAGTTACTAAATGGGCATTAGATAGCTTACCCTGTATCAGCTCTTAATAAAAATAACAAGTGATGCTGACGCTCCAGGACCTCTGTAAAAGCCTCACTATGTCATCCAACTGTAGGACTCTCTCTGAATGGGGCTGGTTTTGGCAGTTTGTCCTGAATTTCTCTGCCAGAAAATGGGGGTGGAGGAAGGCTCCCATTTTCTAACTCTAGGCAAAAAAGGCATTCTGATGACCTTAAACAAAATACTCTCAAGACACCTGCAATATCCAGTTGTTATTCTGTCAAGAAATCATTTCAAGAGCAAAAAAATCATCAAAAGTTTGACCCCTGCTGCTCTACAGTCCAGAGAACACTCTGAAAAGGAAAACAGGATACTTTTTATTATATCAATGTGGATGACTTGAGTGAGAAACCACCACAGATATTTTACAAAGGGGGAACACCCCCACTGCCGCAATGACCCCAAATTAGGAACACAGGCAGATGAAATCTCATCTGATGACCCAGGCAACAAACACTGATCAAAGAAAGTCCCCTGGGATTTTCCTGTAATAGTCACCACCACCACGAGCCTTCTCGCCGCCCAACTCGCCAAGTTTCCCAGGAGTTAAGTTAATGAAGATGACACTGGTAGCGCGGATCACACTTGCAAAGGGGGTTTGCAGCAGACGGCGATGCCCCCTCCCTTAGCCCCAGAGGCGGCTGGCGGCTGGGGGTTGGGGGGTTTCCAGGCTGGAGGATGGGGTTAGGGTTGGGTCAGCGACGCCGCGGTGGCCGCGCGGCTGCCGCTAACCAACGTCTCTCTTCGCTTGCCCGCCCAAAGCCCCCCACGCCGGCGGATGTTGTAGCCGCCACTCGCGCTCCGGTGGCTGCACAAGTTAGTTTCTGGGAACTGGGAGCCGGGAACTGACAGAGTCTGCGACCCCTGGGCCGTGCCGGGGCGCCGGAGGGGATCCCCGGGCGCTGCGAGGGGACGCGGGGAGGCGAGGACGCGATCGGACCCGGGCCGTCACCCCGCCCGGCCCCAACCCCGGCTACTTGGGCCGATCGCCCTGCTCCCTGGTCCCGCGGGGCCTCCCTGAGCCTCTCCCTGCGCCCGGAGGCGGTGGAAGGGGAGGCGACGGACACCCAGGCGGGCGGGAAGGCACGACGCTGGGGCCGGGCCCGCAGACCCGCGGCGGCCGCATGTCGCCTCCTCCAGGCCTGCACGCGCCACACGCAGGCCGCAGCCTGGACGCGAGCGCGGCGGCCCCCAGCCACCAGAGTCGGGCTCCGGGCCGGCGGAACCCCCGCCCCCAGGGCCCCGGTTCTCCCGTAGCTCCTGAGCGGGTGTCGCCGGCGGCAGGGAGGAAGCGGGAGGAAGACAGGGAGTCCCAGGGGCGGGGACCGGTGAGCGCCCTCACCCACGGCCGACACCCCCAGATCCCGCCCGCGCCACCTGCGGCGACGAGACCCCCGCCGGCCAGGATCCCACCGCGCGCGCGCAAGGACAAAACAAGTTGCCGGCGGGTAGCCGCCGCGGGAGGGGGCCGGACGGGTCACTCACCCGCATCCTGCTCAGCGAGCTGGGTTCGTCCAGCCGCGGGGATAGGGACGACCAGAGCACCACCAGCCCCAGGAAGCTCCCTAGCAGCAGCAGACTGCGCAGGATGAAGCCGATTTTCAGCCTCATCTTCCTCCGGCCACCACACGCTCGCAGCCCGGCGCAGCCGCCGCCGCCGCGGCTCTCCCCTCCTTCTCCTCCTCCTCCCCCCTCACCCCTGCCGCGTCGCTGCCGCCCGCTGGCTCCGGCTCCAGACCCGGAACTCCCCTCCAGCCCGCCTGCCCAGGCTCGGCCTCGCGCCTCCCCGCCTCTCCCCGCCCCTCCCCACCTCTCCACCCCGGCTCCCTCCCCCCCTCCGGCCCCTCCCCTCTCCGCCCCACCTCCACGCCCCCCTCCGCCGTTCCCCTCTCTGCCCCTCCGCTCCCCGCCTTTCCCCTCCCAGAACCCCCTCGCCTCCTCTCTTCCTTCCCTATCTGGCCCGCGGGGGCCTTGCTGCTCCGCCTGGTTCCCCGGCACCTGCTCCGCAGGTGTGCACCCTCCTCCCCCCTTCCCCCAACCCCTGGCACCAACTGACACTTTGTCCGCACAGTCTGGTCCTTAGCCTTTGCCCTGCATACAGCTCAGCCCCTTCAAGCTGTCAGATTCCCCAAACTTTTATCGTCATTGCCGACCCCAACTCTGTCCTTCCCACCCCTGCCCTGAAGAGCGCACCGCCCCCCATCACACACACAGTGCCCGAAGCCCCAGCCTCCGGGTTGGGCTTAAGCGGAGCAAACCAGGAAGTTGGGGCCACGGTTGCCGCAGCAGCTCCACGTGGCTGATTTAGAGCTGGCAGGATATCTTTTCTTTTCTTTTCTTTCTTTCTTTCTTTCTTTCTTTCTTTCCTTCTTTCTTTCATTGTTCTTGCTTTCTTTCTTTGATTGTTCTTGCTTCTTCACACACCCCCTTAAGGAGGTGAATTTGTCACCGAAAGGACCAAGTGAAATGTGCAAAATGTCACTGAGCTGGAGGACATGGCTCGCAAAGCCTGTATTTCTGTTTTTCTCCAGCCAAGGAGCAGAAAGCCAGTCTGTCTTGCTAATTAATAAGCATTACTGGGCTTGCTCATGAGCTGATCTCTGTCTATTCGCCCGACCAAGGACGCCTGGGCATTTTAGAGCAGTACATGTCCTCCATCCTCCCTGCCTCCCCTCAGACCTGATTTTTTGCCACTTGATTTGTTCTTTCAAACGCCTTTTCTGCCTGAGTTACCTGAATGATACTGGCTGATGTGAACCTTAACCACACTGCCCCACCCAGAGGAAATAACTTTTGTACCCAAATCTTACAATAAAGATGTCAATCCCTTTATATAGCAGTGTGTGTATTTAGGTAATGACATTATCCGTGTGTCATACCCTAAGCTGCCTAATGAAAGGTGAATAGGATGTAAGATTTTATCCTAAGTGCTAGAATAGTGAAAGTTGATCCTTTTTCTAATATTATCTGCAAGGATTTTTTTTTTTTTTTTTTTGGCTTTAAAACAAATAAAACCCAGTTATTTACAAATTTAGAATGAAACAGAAGTTGCATCATCAGGATAAAGAGTTGTATCAAACTAATGTCATGTGTTGTTGGGGTTAGTTACAAAAGCTAGTTAATTGGGGGAATTCTATAGATGACAGAATTTCCAGAAAATACAGGGTGGCCATAAAGTTCGTGTGCAATGTAACTGTTTAAATTGCACACAAACTTTATGGCTACCCTGTATGTGAAGGGATATCCTTTTCAACAGCACAGTTCCAGAAACGTGCAATAGTTAAGTTATAGTTAAGCATAGAGTTAAGCATATTCTTGGTTGGCTGAATAGTTATACACAGTATTTCAGTGTTTTTCAACCTTTTTTATCTCATGTCACACTTGAACCCAGAGTTGAACTTCACAGCACACTTGCATTATGTGGATCAAAAAAGAAAAAAGTAAAAAAAAAGAACATACTTGCTGTGCTTTGAACATCTTTTGAAAATAATTTAATTCATGATCTTCAAAAATTTTCCCCACACACTGCTGGGGCACACCACTTGAAAATCACTGCAGTATGTATAAAATCCCACTGTTTGGAACACCTGGATATGTCAGCTGTTAAATCTAAATCATTATTTGTAGCATTCTTGTCAGCCCCTCTGGTTATAAACTAGTTGTTTTATATACAAGATAAGGAGGACCTGCTCCAAATCAATTTGGGGGGGCATGACAAAGATAGACTATGTGATTGACAAAGTATAAATCCGCTGGGTGATGTGATGCTGAAAAGCTACTGCCCCATATATTATTGATGACTCGGGTCAAAGTTTTGGGACCCCCCAAAAAAATCTTCTATTAATAAGTATTCAGGTGAGGGTAGTGCTTGTGGCTCAAAGGAGTAGGGCGCCAGCCCCATATGCCAGAGGTGGCGGGTTCAAACCCAGTCCTGGCTGAAAACTGCAAAAAAAAAGTGTAAAAGTATTCAGGTGATTTTGATTCGGGTAATCTGTGCACCACATTTGGCAGTCAACTTTATGAGAACATCTTACCACCAACACTCCACTTTAGTTTTTCATGTAGAGAACTACCTATATACTCGAGTATAAGCCGAGCTTTTCCGGCACAAAATTTGTGCCGAGTTCGGGTTTTTCGGCACAAAATTTGTGCCGGAAAACACTTGGCTTATACTCGAGTATATACGGTATATGTGTGAAAGGACATCTAATGGTGTATGAATGACTGGATGTACATTTGTAAAAGTCCATGCTTCTCTGGTCCTAATAATATTTAAAAGAAACTAAAAATATTCTTTAAAATATATGCTCATTGTAACCTTTGCTAGGAGGTGGCCTTTGGAGAGAGGATAGAACTCTTTGGAAAATGAGCAAGGCCTGGGCGTGGTGGCTCATGCCTGTAATCCCAGCACTCTGAGAGGCCAAGGTGGGAGGATCCTGTGAGTTCAGGAATTCAAGATCAGCCTGAGCAAGAAAGAGCAAGACGCCATCTCTACTAAAAATAGAAAAACTAGGGGGTTGCAGTGGTGGGTGCCTGTAGTCCCAGCTACTCAGGAGGCTGAGGCAGGAGGATTGCTTGAGCCCAGGAGTTTAAGGTTGCTGTGAGCTATGATGGCACAGCACTCTACCCAGGGTAACGAAGTGAAACTCTGTCTCAAAAAAAAAAAAAAGAGCAGCTATATGTTCAAAGCCTAAGTTAACCCATATAACTTTTCTAAATCTAGGGCACTTTTTTTTTTTTTTTTTGACAACTAGTGATTACTACATGCAACAATCAACCTTACAATATTATCAAAAGGAATAATTGAGGTCAAATACATATTCAAAGAAAGTACAGAGAGAGTGTAATGGGGCAAGTCTCTGTTACGTAGGGGCGGAAAGCTTGTTTTATAAGTGGTAAATTATTGCTATATGACAGCGATTGTTGTGCAAACCCATGGTAATATAATCTGAGGAAGAGGGTAGAGGTGAGAGACCTTCTGGCGAGGAGCTCAGGGAATGGCCAAGAGAGTAAGATCTGTAATGGGATCCCTCCTGCTCAGAGGCCAGCTGGGGGCTCAGTAACAAAGTAACTGAAGGGAAAAGATTTTTAAGCACCTAGTGTGTGCAAAATGTTTCCCACTTGTGTTTTTTATTTTGTTTTGTTTTTAATTAATTTATTTTATTATTATTATTATTATTTTATTTTTGGCAGTATTTGGCCAGGGTTGGGTTTGAACCCGCCACCTCAGGCATATGGGGCCCTACTCCTGGAGCCACAGGTGCTGCCCTTCCCACTTGTTTTCATTTCATCGAAGCTTTACACAACCTGAAGCTGGTAGTGTTCTCAAGCTGAGAACCAAAGCAAATTTCTCTATAGTAGTTCTCAGCCTTCTTAATGCTGTAATGTATTTTCATTATAAAAAAGGGGTTACGACCCACAGGTTGAAAACCACTGTTTCTAGCTTCAGAGTTCTTGCCACTCTGTACATAATCCTTGCCAAGCTGGGCTAGTCTTCTGGGCCTGAATATAAATAAATGCTCTCAGACAGGATGAAAAAGGTCAGGGTGTAAAGATGTGCCTTTTCTTTCCTTTTTTTTTTTTTGAGACAGAGTCTCACTTTCTTGCCCCTGGTTGAGTGCCGTGGTGTCGTAGCTCCCAACAACCTCAAACTCTTGGGCTCAAGCGATCCTCTTGCGACAGTCACCCAAGTAGCTGAGACTACAGGCACCTGCCACAATGCTCAGCTAGTTTTTAGAGACAGGGTCTCACTCTTGCTCGGGCTGGTTTCAAACTCATGAGCTCAGACAATCCACCTGCCTCGGCCTCCCAGAGTGCTGGGATTATAGGCATGAGCCACCGTGACTGACCAAGATGTGTCATTTTTTAAATTTGTTTGTTTTGGAGACAGAGTCTCACTTCGCCACTGTGGGTAGAGTGCCATGGCCCCAGGCTCACTCACAGCAATCTCAAAGTCCTGGGCTCAAATAATCCTCCTGCCTCAGCCTCCCCAGTAGCTGGGACTACAGGTGCCCAGTACCACATCTGGCTAGTTTTTCTATTTTTAGTAGAGGTGGGGTCTCACTCTTGCAAAGGCAGCTTTTGAACTCCTGAGCACAAGAGATCCTCCCGCCTGGGCCTCCCAGAGTGCAGGGTTGCAGGCCTGAGCCGCAGCACCCAGCCTGCCCTTTTTCTTTTCTGACATGGATTGCTGTTTCTATCATGATGCACCCAAGAGTTCATTCTTGAGCTGTGCTCATCTGGAGTAGAAACTGTTGTCAAGGGCCTCCACCTGATGAGGTTAATAGTCTCCTATCGTGTTTTCAAAGCAAAAATGCTTATTTAAAAGCCCTCTTGGATTCGACACTGTAGAATATTATCTCTTGGGAAGTTGGTGCTGTTTTGTGACTCCCTGTGCTCCTCTGATTTCCCCATTTAGTGAAGAGGTGATTTATTGAAACATTTTATCTCTGACCACTCTTATTTCAAACCTCTCTAATAGCTTCCTATTCCTCTGAGAATTAAACCCAAACACGGGTGGTGCCTGTAGCTCAGTGGACAGGGTGCTGACCTCATACACCGAGGGTAGCAGGTTGGAACAGGCCCCAGCCAAACTGCAACAAAAAAATAGCCAGGTGTTGTGGCAGGTGTCTGTAGTCCCAGCTACTTGGGAGGCTAAGGCAAGAGAATTGCTTGAGCCCAAGAGTTTGAGGTTGCTGTGAGCTATGACATCACAGCACCCTACCAGGGGCAAGATAGTGAGACACTGTCTCAAAAAAAAAAAAAAAAAAGAAGCCCCAATTCCTCAATTTATTCTGCCTACTCCCCACCACCCCGGTGGGACTGTTACCACCATCCCAACTTACACCAGGGCTGTGTTGATTTTCTTTCTGTTGTTCTTTTTCACTTATAGACCTTTATTTATATTGTTCTCTTGCCTAGAAAACTCTTTTGGTAGTTTCTGAAACAACCTCCCCCGGAAACTCCCGATAACCGTTCAGATTTTAGGTTATGCATTGATCATTTCATTTTTAAATTCCTTTTGTGTTTTATCTTTTTTTATCTTTTAAATTTCACATTAATATGAAGGTACAAATGATTAGATTACAGTGTTTGGGTTGTTAGGTGGGATCTGTCTTGTAGTTGTGTCCTATACACAGGAGGTGTGCCATGTGCCCCCGCATTGTGCCCATTAAGTGAGAGCTTACCAACCCCCTCCCTCCTCTCTTTCCCCCCTTCTCTTCTCTCCTCCCTCTCCTTTGAGTTTTCTCATGTGTGGTGTGTATTAGATTGTCTACTGGCTTCGTATTAGTATCGAGTATATTGGATACTTGCTTTTCTATTCTTATGATACTTTACTGAAAAGAATGTGTTTCAACTCCATCCAGGTTAATACAAAAGACGTAAGGTCAGGCCAGGCACAGTGGCTCACTCCTGTAATCCCAGCACTCAGGGAGGCCGAGGCAGGTGGTTTGCCCTGAGTTCGTGGGTTAAAGACCAGCCTGAGCAAGAGCATGACCCTGTTTCAAAAAATAGCTGGGTGCTGTGGTGAGCACCTGTAGTCCCAGCTATTCAGGAGGCTGAGGCCAGAGGATTGCTTAAGCACAAGAGTTTGAAGTTGCTGTGAGCTATGATGCTACATAGAGTGACAAAGTGAGACTCTGTCTCAAAAAAAAAAAGTAAGTTCTCCGTCTTTTTAATGGCTGAATAGTATTCCATGGTGTACATACACTACAGTTTATTAATCCATTCCTGTGTTGATGGGTACTTGGGTTGTTTCCACATCTTGCTGATTGTCAATTGAAATTTGATAAACAATCTAGCGCAAATATCCTTATGATAAAATGATTTTTTTTCTCTTGGGTAGAAGCCTTGTAATGGGATTGCAGGATCAAATGGATGGTCTATTTTGAGTTCTTTGAGGACTCTCTATACTTCCTTCCACAGAGGCTGTATTCGTTTGCAGTCCCACCAATAGTAAATGCATCCATCATTTTAGAAACCTCTGATTCTCTTCAATGTCCACACCCAGGTTAAGATCCCTGCTTCTTGCTCTCAGAGCACTCTGAGGGCACGTAGAGCTCTCCTTTGTAGGTTATTCAATTGTCTGTTACCTTTATTACTGTCTTAAATGCAAGAACTGTGCTCCCACCGGCATTTATATTTCTAAACCAGTGTTTTTCAACCTTTTTTATCACGGCATATTTAAACCTATAGTTCAACTTCCACAACACACTTACATTATGTGGATAAAAAAAAAAAAAAGAGTACAAAAGAGAATATACTTACTGTGCTTTAAACTTCTTTTAAAAATAATTTAATTCATTAAATTAAAATTTTTTGAGGCACACCTAGAATCCTCTCAGGGCATTCCGGTTGAAAATTACTGCCATATAGCCAGGTGTGGTGGGCTCTTGTAGTCCCAGCTAACTGGAAGGCTGAAGCAGGAGGATTGCCTGAGCTCAAGAGTTTTAATGTTGCTGTCAGCTATGATGACTCCACAGCACTCTACCCAGGGTGACAAAGCGAGTGAGACTCTGTCTCAAAACAAAAAAGAGGGGTGGCGCCTGTGGCTCAAAAGAGTAGGGCACTGGCCCTATATGCCAGAGGTGGTGGGTTCAAACTCAGCCCTGGCCAAAAACTGCAAAAAAAAAAAAAAAAAAAAAAAAGAGAGAGAGAGAGAAAGAATGAAAAGAAAAGAAAGTCACTGCTTTTGATGCTGATAGCACTTGTGAGAGGAACAAGTGAAAGAATGTTTCAGGTAGTCACTCTTTTAAGCATGGATAAGTCTGGAAGCATCCTTTCACAATTAGGAATTAACAGATGTTAACAGGCCACAATGTCTAAATGTTCTGCAGAGGTGTTTTACAGGTAGATGGTGTTGCCCTTATTTGGGGAGCTGAGAAAAAAGGGTGCACTACTGGACATTCTACCTCACCAAGGAGACCACTGTCATTCCCAGAAAATAAACTGGTGGCTACTTGGAACGGCCTATCAGCTCCCTGAAGGGAAAATGTAGGAACCTGGTACCCTTAACACAATGGAGTCCTTCTCTCCTTAATATTTAGAAAGAATTTTGGGGGGACAGTCTCATACTATCACCCTGGATATAGTGCTGTGGCATCATCATAGCTCACAGGAACCTCAAACACCTCAAGTGATCCTCCAGCCTCAGCCTCCTGAGTAGCTGGGACTGTAGGCACTGCCACCACGCCTGGTTAGTTTTTTCTATTTTTATTAGAGACAGCATCTTGTTCTTGCTCAGGCTGGTCTGGAACTCCTGAGCTCAAGGGATTCTTCCTCCTTAGCCTCCTAGAGCGCTGGGACCACAGGTATGAGCCACTGTGCAGGGCCCTCTCTCTCCTTAATCTCTTAAAGCATAACTTTGATGTAACAGGGTGGAACAGAAGGAAACTATTCAGTAAAAGGGCCAGAGACCCCCTCCCTGCCCTTTGTAGTATGAAGGATTTGGCTAGACTCAAATTTCTAATTTCCCTTTAAGTCTTAAAAGTCCATAAAATTTAGGATATAGAATTCACTGAAGAATTCAGTGTGTCATCAGCAAAGTCATTAAAGGACCTTCATGCCTTCAAAACTGGTATTTGTCAAGGCATTATTGTAGGCTGTGTTCTTACAATTTGTGCACGCACATCTCTGAGCAAGAGACAGCTCCAAACACCCGGGGAGGTTGTCTTCCCTTCCTCGAGAGAGCCTGCCCATCCAACAAGTGCTAGAACTGGGCACCAAGACAAAACCAGCCTCTCTTGTTAACATTGGTAATCTTAGAGCATAACTTGGACACAGCGGGTGGAATAGAAGTTATGTCAATAAAAGAGAACTTGCCATGAGATCTGGACTAGAGAAATTTGGGGAGTCCATACTGGGCACAGCTGGGTCCCCAAGACTTCTGGCAGGATGCGTAGACCTGGACAAAGGAGCCAGGGAGAAGGGACACTCCCCTGCTTGTCCAAGGCAAGATCTAGACCAAGGGTCCTCAAACTGCGGCCCGCAGGCCACAAGAGGCGGTGTGATTGGATTTGTTCCTGTTTTGTTTTTTTTACTTCAAAATAAGATACGTGCAGTGTGCATAGGAATTTGTTCATAGTTTTTGTTTGTTTTTGTTTTTAACTATAGCCTGGCCCTCCAACGGTCTGAGGGACAGTGAATTGGCCCCCTGTTTAAAAAGGTTGAGGACGCCTGATCTAGACCCTAGGAGGCAATGTGATAAAGCTAAGGAAGAGGGGCAGGCCAGGCGCGGCAGCTCACACCTGTGATCCCAGCACTCAGGAAGGCTGAGGCGGGACGATTCCCGGAGCTCAGGAGTTTGAGGCCCGCCTGAGCAAGAGGAGATTCTGTCTTTAAAAAAATAGCTGGGTGCTGTGGTGGGTGCCTGTAGTTCCTCCTACTCCAGAGGCTGAGGCAGGAGGATTACTTGAGACCAAGAGTTTGATGTTGCTGTGAGCTGTGATGATGCCACAGCACTCTACCCAGAGTGACAGAGACTCTGTCTCAGAAAAAAAAAAAAAAGGTGCTTACACCATCTCCTGAATGTAGTTTGATTAATTTAAATAAGATTGGCTTATTTTTACTAATAGACTATGCACATAGTCCTTTTTTCTAGACATATGAGCAGAGACAGAGTCTGATACAAATAAAGAAGGGAAGGTGCAGACCCGAGAGAGAGCAGCACGCACGGGAACAAACCACCCTGAAGGATCCAGGTTCCGGGCTGCCCAGGGCTTAGATTATCTGCTCATTCCAGATCTTTTGTCTTTTGACTGTGCCCTGCTGCATCTTGCTGACGCCCTGAATTTTCGTCTTTTCTTTAGTTACTATCTAGCGACTGAACAAGGACGAGTACCTTTTCTCTTTTATTTGAACATGTGGAGCTGTGTTATACAACTATTTGGAGAGTCACACCAGGAAGCAGTGAGCCAAGAGTTCTGCTCCTCAGGGCAGCTCAGAACACTGTCATTGAGACAAATGTACCTTTTGGCATATTGCAAAGAGTTTTGAAGTTTGAATGGTAATTAACATTTCGTCTTAGAGAGGGATCTCGGAGGACTTGGGTTTATTGGATGGCTTCTTTTTTTCAAATCATATTAATTGATTTTTAACAAATTGAGTCCCTTTCTAGGGTATCTTCTTATACATTTCTCTCTCTCTCTCTCTCTCTCTCTCTCTCTCTATATATATATATATATATACACACACACACACAATTTTTATGTGTGTGTGTGAGACAGAGGGTCACTCTGTCATCCTGGGTAGAGTGACCCAGCATCATAGCTCATAGCAACCTCAAACTCTTGGGCTCAAACAATCCTCCTGCCTGAGTCTCCTGAGTTGCTGGGTCTACACCACTTGATAGCACTCAAGGCTAGTTTTTCTATTTTTAGAAGCGACGGGACCTCACTCTTGTTCAGGCTGGTCTCCAAGTCCCGAGTTCAAGGGATCCACCTGCCTGGACCTCCCAGATGTGCTGGGTTTACAGGTGTGAGCCACTGTGCCCAGCCTACATCTTGTATATTTCTATTTATTCAAAATGTTTTTTGAGCAGGTATCATGTGCTACCCATTGTTCTGTAGATTCTTTTAGTTTGCAATACAGCAGTCAAGTAAAGGAGTGTAAACCCTTGTCCTTGAAGAGTCAGACAACAAACCAAACGTGTAAATCATTACCTGTTATTTTTGAATACACTTCTGTGTTTCTTACGTGCTAAGCATTGTTCTAAGAGTTTGCTAAGTTTATTTAGATGATATATTAGGAGATAAATGCTATAAAGAGTAGAAGGCTGGAGAGGAGTGAGGGGAGATTTCACTCTCAAGAGCTCTGACAGCGTCTCATTGTTAAGATGCTACTTGGACATCCTCCTGAAGGGAGGAAGGACAGGAGCCAGGTGGACATGGGAGGGAGACGGCTTCACAGACCGGGAGCAGCAGAAGCAAAGGCCCTAAGGCAAGAAAGTTCTGCTTGCTGGAGGAAAGGCAGGGACATAGGAGACCCATAACTGAGAAATTGAGAGGACAGCATCACATTAGATCAGAACCATCACAAAGGCATTTATGGAGAGCGAGATGGGAAGGCGTGGACAGCTTGGTGAAGAGCTGGTCTGATCCAACTTACAGCTGATAGGAGCCCAGCCTCTGGCTTCAGGGTTTGGTCTGCAGAGGAACAAAGATAAAAATTTATTTTTATTATTATTATTTTAATAATGCAGGTGAAAGATTGTAGCAGCATAGACAAGGCTGGTAACAGTAGAGGTGGGAGAATAAATAGGTCAAAGTATGGACATACTCTGATGATTCTTCAACTCTTATGGTTCCAAATAACTTAGCTTCTTGTTTTGTGTTCAAAATCTCTATAAGCAGTTAAATCAATAACCTATAAAACAGGCTGGGCAAGGTGGCTCACACCTGTAATCCCAGCACTCTGGGAGGCAGAAGAGGATGAATCCCTTGAGCTCGGAATTTCAAGACCAGCGTGAGCAAGAGTGAGACCTCAATCTCTACTAAAAATAGAAAAACTAGCCAGGGATAGTGGTGGGGATTTCTAGTCCCGACTACTCGGGAGGTTGAGGCAGGAGGATTTCTTGAGCCCAGGAGTTTGAGGTTGCTGTAAGCTATGACGCCATGGCACTCTCCCCAGGGTGACAGTCTCAAAGAAAAAAAAAAAAAAATAAGAATTGTTATTATTGACACTTTTTCATCTCTTATAATATGGGCTTCAGTTTCTTTTTCTGTTTTTTAGGCCAGAAACACTCATTCCCAGTTTATTTCACTAATTCTACTATCTTTAAAAAGAAGGCACTATTTAGAATCCAGTTGGTTCTAGCTCTTTCTTTTTTCCTCCATTTTTAATCTTTTTCTGGACTAACCCCATTGATAGGGTCTGGACCACAGCATGTTAATAAACCACAGCTACGTTTCTGCATGGTTTGTTTTCCAAGGATTAGCCCCTCAGGGTATTTCTCACTCAGACATCCATGGGGACTTCCGAGTCAGCATTTCCAGGGTTGAATTCACTTGTTTTCCCCAAAGTCTCCTATCTTCCTAGGCTCCTGATTTAGTTATTGTCACTTAAGAAATTTCTAAGATAGGTGTGCCCTCACCTGATGGACACAATGTAAGGGTCCGTGGGGTACGTGGCACACCTCCTGGGTGAGGGGCACAACTCCAACAGGGACCTGACCTACCAAACTCAAACATCGTAACCTTATCGTTTGTACACTCATATGAATCTGAAATTAAAAATATAAATGAATATTTCATCTTAACTAGTCCATCATATTTACATATATACAATTTATTCTTTCATGTTTTATGCTAAATTAGTTCTACAAATAAAAATTAAACTTTAGAAAATGCTTTAAAAAAAGAGAAATTTCTAATGCCTGTCCCAGATCCTACTTTTCCCTCTTAGATTTAGTTGTCACCAACTCAGGGCCAATCTGTCATTGATACTCCCACTGCTGTGACTCCAGGTCCCTTGCAGTTTTTTCTTCATATTCATACCTCCGGACCTCTGATTTCTTAAAGCAGTTATTCCTAGCATGACCAGGATAATTTTTCTAAAATATAAGTTCAATCCTATCACTCCTGGAGCAAAAATCCTTTCCTGGTTCACCCTTCTAGGTGGTTATTCCTGGAGTCTTGGGAAGTATATTCTGTTCAAATGAAGCACAGATGCAGGTTTCAGGGTCCGGGTTGGAGTACGTGATAAAGATTACAGGTTTTCATGGGCTTGTTGACAGAGAGTGTTAGAAAACTCAATAGATGGTGGAGAAGGTGAATATCCTGTGGGATCATATTAGATAAATCCTTGGTTAAAAAAAAAAAAATTGTTGCTTGGCGTCTGTGGCTCAACCAGCTAAGGTGCCAGCCACATACACCTGATCTGGCGGGTTCAAATCCAGCCTGGCCCGCCAAACAACAATGCCGTCTGCAACCAAAAAATAGCTGGGCATTGTGGTGGGCGCCTGTAATACCAGCTGCTTGGGAGGCAGAGGCAGGAGAATTGCTTGAGCCCAGGAGTTGAAGGTTGCTGTGAGCTGTGATGCCACAGCACTCTACCCAGGGTGACAGCTTGAGGCTCTGTCTCCAAAAAAAAAAAAAAAAATTATCTCAGGGTGATGTGAGCAGCCAGCTGCCGACTTGCTTTGGATTTGAGAAGTGGCTGCAAAATCAAATATGGTCACACAACCAGGAGAGCACTTGTTAGGCAACTTCACCTGTTATTAAATAGAATGAAAAAAATCCGAAGAAGGCCCACAGAAAAAGAGCTACAAAACGAGGGAATAGTTTTTAAGACTTAGAGAAAGAATATAAATGAACCAGAGGGTAAACACAATGACAACCCCCATATTTTAGGGGCTAAATGCAATAAAAATTTATTTGGTTTATTTGATCCCAGGGGCTTTCTCACGTTAGTTTGGTTGAGGGCTGGGGAAAATACTCTTTGCATTTGGTAGATCTGCCCTCCCCTGGGAAGGGAAAGTTCTCTGCTGGCTACTTTGCGTCCAGCAGCTGAAGGGTAGAAATGAGCAGGTGGCAGGTGTGGGGTCACCAGGAAGTGTTTTAGGAGCCAGGCCTAGAAGAGTCAACCTCCCTTCTGCCCACAGTCCTGGGGCCTGGCCCAGAGCTCAGCCACATGTCCACTGGTAGGTGATCCATTCAGCAGTGTATTTGCACGATCAAATCATGTTTTACAATATATTTAGTAAAGAAAAAAATAAGATATCAAGTGGGGGAAAAACACCATACAAAACTAAACAAACTCTGTTTCTAACTCTGTTCCTAAAAGCAGTGGATATATTTTCATTTTCAAAAGCTATTTAAAAAATTCGTTAGCATTTTGATCTATATCTGAACAGTAGGTTGCTGGGAACTATTAATGTTTTCTATATATTATATGTATTAATGGTGAAACTATTACTTTTCATAACAAACATTGCCAAAAAGTTTTGAAAAGAAAGACAGTAGTGTAGTTTTAAAAGATTTCTAGACTGACCATGGTGGCTCGCAAATGTAATCCCAGCAATTCCGGCAGGCTGAGGCAGGTGGATCCCTTGAAGGCAGGACTTCAAGACCAGCCTGAACAAGAGCGGGACTCCATCTCTACTAAAAACAGAAAAACTAGCCAGGAATGGTGGTGGGTGCTTGTAGTCCCAACTTCTCAGGAGGCTGAGGCAGGATGATTGCTTGAGCCCAAGAGTTTAAGGTCGGGCTCTACCCAGGATGACAGAGTGAGACCATGTCTCAAAAAAAAGCAGAAAAGATTTCTATATTTCCAGAGATTACTTATGAGAGGACCTTGTACATAGTAGATGTTTAATAAAATGTCCATTGATTTAATCAATGTACTATTGAATAGAATAATTAATGTTAAAAGCCTAAGAGCAAAATGTTAAGGAACTATTATTACCCTGGTGATGTTATTTAAAATGTGCTAACTGGGGAGATGGATTAAAGATGGCGGCTGAGTAACCACTTCCCTGCAACTGGGCACGGAGAGTCTGGGGAGACAAGACTCCAGGCATCTCTGGCTGGTGGGATCTGCCTATAATCATCCCTTTGAGGATACAGGGAGCCAGCAAGGGACTTCTGGACCCCAAAAGGAGGACAAAAACAGTGGAAAACTGGCAAGTGGCTGCATGTGTTCTATTGACTTAATCTCGCCGGCAACTGAGAGTACAAGCAGCAGTGAGACTGCAAACCGGAAAGGCCTTACCTGTGAACTTTTTTGGTGTTCTTGGACTTGGCACTCAGTTGAACTGCCTTAGGGAGAGCTTGAGCAAAAGTGTGGAGAACATTGGGCATTGTCTGGGGCCCCAAAATGAGCCACTGAGCTGGGCTCAGTGAAAGCCATTGTGTGAAAAAACTGCTCCAGCAAGCTCTGCCCTCAGGGTCCCAGAGCAAGGATCGGGCGGGACAAAGTAACCTAGTGACTGAACAGCTTAAAGGCAGGGACAGAACTGCCTCACAGCCCTAATCCTTAGGGGCAAAGTGAGACGGTTTTGGCACACTGGAGCCTTGGGCTGTTGCCTTGGGTACAGTGCCCTGATGTCACAGCTCATAGCAACCTCAAACTCCTGGGCTTGGCACCGTCCAGACCTCCATAAGAGGTGTGCAGTGACCCCCGACCAGTGACACGCACCCAGCGGGGCTCCACATTCCCTGACCAGGAACTGCGGGAGCCACGCAACCCTGTGTCCCCCCTCCTATGTCCTCCCAGCCTCCACAATAGCTCATCCATCTGACCAGGGACTCTGGTAGCTGCTTGCCCTCTGGAGCCCTCCCTGCATCTGCACAGAGCCCTTCTCCTGGCCAGAGACTGCTAGAGCCTTGGGTTCTTTGTGCCAAAGTCACTGGGTGCCAGGCACAGAGAACTGTGCGCACCACCCCCAGCCCTGTTGCTGAATCCGGGTGTGTCACACAACGGAGCCGCTTCCACAACCAGAACTCCCTAACTACAGCAGCCCCAGAGGAACTACACAGGGTCACTCCCTACAAAGATCCAGCAACAATAGAGTGATGCTGCTGGGGTCTAATCTTGGAGAGACACCTCCCCAACTCTGAGGATGGCCAGAGGCAACGGTGAAAAGCAGGCATGAGGCGAAATCAACAGAAAAACTCTGGCAATATGAATAATCAGAGTAGATCAAATCCCCCAAGGATCAATGGGGCAGAAACAGCACAAGACCCCATGCACAAACAAATAGCTGAGATGTCAGAAATTGAATTCAGGATCTGGAT